>PVKZ01001619.1:0-74971 GCA_004027375.1 Macroglossus sobrinus
CAGGGGTGGGGCCACATCCAGGGGTGGGGCCTGAGAGGCTAAAGTGTTTGGTTTCTTAAAGACTGAACCAGATGGCCTGATGTCTAACCTCCAGCTTCTAGGTCCTACTTCCATTGCTTCCGAAAGATAAGAGTTGAGACTTAACTCAATGACAGGTTCTGACAAAGGTTTCTGGACTCCCAAGTAACATTACCCCCCCTACTCTGCCTGAAGGATCCTTCCCTCTAACTGCCATCTTCATCCCCACCTGCCTGGCCTCGTGCTCTCTCCGCTCTCAGCTCTCCACCTCCATGCGAATCCGTGCTGCCCATAAGATGCTCGGAAGCTTTGGGGGCGGGGCTGTGCCTGATGGCCATGGATCCCTTCGCAGCAGGCACTCAAAGGAACTCCACCGAGGAGATCATAGTAATAAATATAGTAATAGTATTGAGGATTGTGAAGGCTTCACCCTATACTGGCTGCTTGGCCTTGCTCAAATAAGTGAAATCTCAAATCTCATCTATTATGTGCAGATATACTAATATGGACTAATAGGGTTTGCCCTAAGAACTGGAATAAACAGAGTATTAAATAGTGTTAAGGGCCAATGCTAAAGAATGGGCTGGGACCCCTGGTGCAGTCACCACATGGATCTTGCTTACCATGTTTCAAGCCCAGTGCCTTGAAAGTGTCTGCACAGGTCAGAAGGACAAAGAGAGTCAACGTGCTGCAAGTCCACACACTAAATAAGTTATCATCTCTGATTCTCTGCAGGACTGGTGACCAGAAAGATGCTCATAGCCCTTTGGTTGTTGTCTTCAGAGGTACCAATAAGAGCTTTAACTCTCCTGGGACCCATCAGTGAGTCTAATAGGAATGGTTCCCGGGAACCGAGGTAAAGACCTATCAAGGCATTAGTGACATTGGACAGAGAGGGTAGAGGCAGAACCCTTCGTCATGCCCTTCAAGATCCAGGACAGCAGGACATGAGACACTTCAGCTAACAGGACTGTAGGCTTTTTATAGGTAAAAAAAATCTCAGGTAACTGCCTTCATTGCAGGTATTGATAGATTTATGCATTTATTGAAGGCCTGCTACATGTTCAGTTTCTTTGTTAATTGGAAACAGTAATCATGTTTATCTTAGCAAGAGGTAGAAGAGAATTTTTTTATCACTGTTTCCCTTATTAGGAAATATTACTTAGGCAGCATTTCAGACTTTCAATGTAGTGGACATGGTGAGCCCCAAATCAGGATCTTCACACACTAATGGGAGACCCAGGTAATATCTGGGTTACAGATGGAACTAGTAGAATATTTCATTAAAATAAATATATGTTATGATGAAAGGTGGGCTATAAAATGGGATGTAGGACAGGGCAGAGGGACCTAGAGGTCCAGAGGGATGGAGGGATCTGCAGGGCTGGTGGGGAGAGGGGAGCTGTGAGCACACCCTCTTCAAGATGTGCTCTATCCCACCTTCAGAAATGCTTTGTGACTCAACAGTGCTCTATGATGCAGGCCTGGCAATAAAGCCTGGAGTTTCCACTCTCAGAGCTCAGTTGCCTCAGGCAGCAGTTTCATTCATATGGAATTCAGACCTTTGAATGTTTTCTCATTTCTGAATGGTCCTATTAGACCTTGTCAGAGCTTCTGCTCAACTTCCCTAAGTTCTGACCTCATCCTCACCTGTCTGTGTGGTTTGTGGGGCCTCTTTCTGTTTCTGTGCTACCTGGTGGGGATTCCAGCTTTACCAACCTTCTGGGAAAATGAAAACATTGAAAAGATAAAGAAGCCTGAACAAGACCCAACATTCTCCAACATTCTTAATTGTTCTTTCCATTTCTAGTACCACTTAAAAAGAAATTTATTGGGGGTGTCACTAGTTAATTAAATTATATAGATTTCAAGTATGCAATTCAATAATGCATCATATGTATACTGCATTGTGTATTCACCAACCAAAGTTACAATTTCTTTCTGTCATCATACATTTAATCCCCTATGCCCTAATCTGCCTTCTCCCCTCCCTCTTTTCTCTCTGGTAACCACTAAACTGTTGTCTGTGTCTGTGGGTTTTTGTTTGTGTGTCTTGTTCATTTAAATGAGTTTGGTTGGCTCAGAGTAACATCTGGGATGGGAAGACTGGGTAGAGGATAGAACATCATCCTTCTAGGAGAACAGGATGGGCAGGGCTAGGGGTTTAGCTGGCATGTTTCCCAGGGAAGCTCACAGGCCATATGAATGTGGTAGAGAGCAGTGCTGAGCCTCTGAGCAGAGGCTGGAGCCTGAGCTCTGTCCCAGGTTACAGGGTCCTGTCTGAGGGAGCAGAGATGTGACTGTTGGCCTCAAACCCCATTACTTCCTAGAGCAGATGTCTGACTGAGAATAGCAAGTGTGCACCTCATAGACAATAGGTTTCTTTGAGCTTTCCAAAGAAAACATTTGAAACCTATAAAAATTGATAAAAAAAAAAGAAACACTAAGTTTTAGTAATTCAAATAGGGTCATATTGTTCTTAGATCATGAATGGCTGGGTTTCCTAGAGAGAGAAGTGAGAGAAATGATTCCCTTCTTTTTTTCAGTGTCAGGCCAGAACCTAGAGGAGAAAGAAAGGTAGACAGAAAGGTAAGATTTTGCGTATTCCACCTGAAATCTGCAAGGGTGACCTTTTCCTTTCCAAGGGTGATCCCAGGTCCCTGATCTCTGAGGATATTGGTAGCTAGATACGGTTCCTTTCAGAAAGCAGAGGACTCAGAGGAGAGGCTCATGGGAAGGCAGGCAGATCTGAGACCCTTCTCAGGTTCCCTGCTGTGCCATCTCTGGGCATGAGAAGTGAAGGACCTGGGCAATGGGTGTAGCCCAATGGATGCCAAGAGGTGGAACTTCTGTTTCCTAATTTGAGGAAGAGCTTTGATTTCCTCAAAGATCAGATTCTTCTCTGATGTAACCACTGATGTCTCTGCTTCACAGAGTAGTTTTGAGCATCAAATGACATAATATATATGAAAATACTGTATAAAGGAAGTAACACACAGGAGAACCTTGTTAATATTATCATAGACCATTTGACTTCTACTGACTCTGGGGGCTTTCAGAGTCTAATACCCCAACATTGTCCCATAAAGGGACTCCTGTGTGATACCTATGCTTCTAATTCCATTATATATAACCGCCTACCCTGGTTTCCCAGGTCAGAGATATTGCCAGAGGGAAGAAGAGGAGAAAAAGAGGCTGATTTCTATAATGAAAAGGTAACTAGTCTTTTCCCTTCTTTCCTGATCTCCCTTTAGCATTTTCTATGCAATTCCAGGGACTCAATGCAGCCTTCTATAGTAATGGGGTTGGGGTATAGCCATAGGAACAGGATTGTGAATGAAGCCTTTGGCTAAGTTTTACTGAGTGTATTGTGAAGTCATCAATGTGGAGCAATGTGAAGGGGCAGCAGGTGCTGGGTGGCCCCACCCCACTAGGCTAGTAGGTCTTCCTTTCCTTGTTCTAGTCCTGGCTGCAGCTTTGTACCTTCTGTCTCCTGCAGCCCCCGGGCCAGCATTATGACACCAAGTGCTTTTATCAGCTGTTATGTCCTGACCTCTCTTGTGAGGTCTGTAATAATGTAACCACTGAAGTCAATCGGCTGCTGTTCCCAGATGCCCTGGAAGATGCTATCCCGTCTGCGTCCTCTTTGGCTTCCAGAGATTCTATGACTAAGTCATCATCTACTTTGTTCCCTGCCTTCCCAGCAGTATCTCCAGGAGACCTAATACCAGCTTTTCTGCTTAAGCCTTTCCACTGCCACTCCCAAATTCTCTCACCTAACCCAATGATACCCTTAGTTGACTTTCTGTCACCTTCAACAGTGGGTCATGCTCTGCCAACAGAGTCTTTTCCTCCCTTGGAATCCGAATTCCCAGTGGCGCCACCTCCAAATTCCCCACCCCACTTCTTGCATTTTTCCCTCTCCCACCACATGACACTCTGAGAATGGATCCTCTTCTCCAAGAAGAGCCCACTTTGACTCTGAATACCACCTTTCTTGACCCCACCCTTTCTTGAGATATCAGCCCCTTACCAGATTTGTCCCCGAAAATGAATCCCACTGCTTCATCTGCTTGTCGTCATATACCACCAATACCGTCTACTTCACCACCACCACCAGAGTGCATTCCAACTGTGGCTCAATCCAAATCAATTTCCAAGTCCAAAAGAAAATGTATTTACTGATGAGGAAGAAAAAGGAAAAGAAAAGCTCTTTTCCAAAACAAGTTAGTTCAGACAGCCACCTAAGTTCCTCAGGAAAACTGTTAGATTCAACTGCTGATAAGCGTGACTCAGCCCCTGCCCTTCCTTACGGGAGTGGCAAAGGCAAACCAAAGGAACTACATGGCCAGCAGCAGGCTTCATATCCTCAGACCAGGGAAGACCATTTAGAGCAAAATTATATCCAGATGGGGGCTCCCATCTTTGCACAGTGAGTTCTTGTGCTCTACTGACCATGTGCTGGGTGACTATTCTTCAATCTTTATTTCCAAAAGAATCTCAAATGCCTCCATAGGCCAAGAATTCCCAGTACTCTTTCATCCCCTACCTCCGTTTTTACCTGGGGTCCAGCTTCAACCCTTACCACAAAGCCTGCCCCAGTCCTGCCTCTACTTCTCACTCAGATCTGACCCCAGGCCCACCTTCAATATTCACCCCCAATTTTATTGTCTAATCTTATACCACAGACAAGGAATGGTGCAGTGTATTTCCACAGACCCCAGAATGAATCAGACCCTCTCACCTCATCTGAAATTCAAAATTTGGAATAGAACGTGTTGCAGAAGCAACAGGAAAGTTTCTGTGATTCATCTTCTGTGGTCCAAAGATCTTATGAAGACTTTTATTCTTCAGCACCCAACCTTCGTTACCACCAGCCTTCCCAGGCTCATGTTTCAATCTCTATCCAAATAGGAGATTTCTCCCTCAGCAATGAGAATCACAAAACACTAGAGCACCACCTTTGAAAGAGGCTTATCCAATGCCAGTGGGGCCTACCCTGCAGGATTCATGAATCTCTGTCACTCTGTCACTGATGTGGCCTCTGGGAGATTGTTCAGAGGAATCTGAGTAGAAGAGTTTTTCTGTATATAAGGGCCAGAGCAGCAAAAATCTAAACGTTGGATTGAGCCAACCTGAAAGCTTCTATGAGAGGGACTCAGAAATTCTTTAACTAGAGAAGGATGAGGGGAAGGTTAAGGGAAACAGCCCAGAGAATGACCCAAAAGATCATCTGTTGAGTGATTCGGAGAGCTCTTCAGGTAAGGATCTGGGGTTTGACTCTGAGAAAGACCTAGACAGTCACATGGTAAATCTTTCAGGAGAAAATCTGATGATGTCAGGGCCAAGTCTATGTCAAAGACAACTAGATAATGTCTTGAAAGTACATTTGAGCAAGAAATTTGAGAATATCAGTGAGGATAAGCTCCCTGGGACTGTGCAAAATTCATGGCATACTATCAATCAGACATTGACTCCACATGTCAAATCCCACACTGAAATGAAACAGAGAAGTTTGCAACCATCAGTGGGCAGGGACTACACCGTGAATACCTCCCAGGAGCTTTCCTTCATTGGGCCTAGGACACAGCAGATGCTAGAAGCCCACGTTAAAAAGTTTTGTATGAAGGCATTGAAGGATACCTCATTCCAGCCTTTGTTCCATTCCAAGCTTTCCTCATCAACCAACCTGGTTTCTGAGGTAGACTACAAATCTGGGGTTTTCACAACCCTTAGAGGAAGCTCTAAAGCTCTCCAAGGAGACAAAATGGGAACAGCACATTCAGTCTCTGTCCTGGATCATCCTCTCCTTGTCACCTCACATATTAGCAAGGAAGGGAAGGGGGTCCTGTGACAGTCACTCTCTAGTATCCACTAGGACCTTGCAGTGGATGGTCAGAGAATTAATGATGCTAGACAGACTCTACTGCTTGTCACACACAGCAACACAAGGAAAACAAGTCAGACACAGGATCTACTTAGTCAACAGATGCCCACCAAAGCTGCCTGCAGGGCAAGCTGGAGCCAGGTTAAGAGTGTGAGTTCCAGTGATAGAGTACAAATGCGACAGGGCAACAAGATGAACAAATCAGAATCTATTCCCATGCCCTCCATGTCCAGGGAGATATTCAAGGCTGAGAGTATGTATGATCTTCAATCAAACACTTTTGACATCCTGACAAATAGCGAGCTAGTTTTCTCCCAAAGGACAAATGTGAATGATAGTAAAGGAGAAACTACTGTTAGTACTGAAAGCCCCCCAACAAATATATCAGTTCTCCAAGAACCTAAATCATCAGACCTTAAGAAACAAATCCTCAGTGAGTTAAAGTTTACACTGGAGAACAGGGTGCATGAGCAGACCCAAGGCCAAGTCAGTGACATATCTCTTGCCTAGGATAGCTTGACCTACGAAGCTTCCCTGACTCATGTTCAGGGCATCTCCAGTGTCGACGTGGGCTGGGAACATCCTAACCTAGAAGGAAGAGTATCTGTATTCAGGACATGGCATTACAGGAGGAGTCTGTCCCTTCTGTGATAGGGTCTGGGAGCAAGTCTCCTCCTGAAAACTTCCTAGTTATTGCTTCCTTAGGCTTCTAAAAGGTGACAAGTCCTCTGGAGCTCTTGTAGAAAAATAGATATCAATTGCCCCCAAACTCATTCCTCCCTTAATGAACATATATGGCTTATCCTTAATGAACATATATGGCAGCCCATACCTTCTCTCCCTCATGGAATGCTTTATGTCATTTAGGGCAATAGGGCAGACAGGCTGCCTACATCTGAAGAGGGTAAAGGTCAGGTGTATTTTTTAGAATTTATCAGTGAAGAAGAAACAGTGGCTTAATCATTATTTAGAATTCAGTGATCAGAAGTTCCCAGAGGTGGTTGAACCTTCAATGTGAGTATTTGGGAGGATATTGCTATAGTGGGTCCTGGGCTGATTGGGGTAGGTCTAGCAACAGCATAGATACTGCTCAAAAATGTGTTTTGTGGGTCCAGTTAATGTGTTGTGGAAACATACTTTACACTTGACTGTTTTGATGACTTTTTTTTTTCCCAGCAAAAGCAGTACTCAGCTGTCAGTAGTAGGAATGTTGACAGGGTTGCCACCTACCTCCCAGGGTAAAATAAAGCTAAAAGTAAGGAAAAGTTACATTAGAGTGAGTAGGAAAGTTAGAAGAAGTGAAGAGTGGAAAGAATGCTCTTGCCGGTGGAACAAAGGTTTGTGTCTTATCCCTGCACTGTTACCCTGTTTTGCTCCCAGCTTCCTCAATCTGATCTGAGCTCCTCCTGCTTGAGGCTGATCAGAGCACTGCACAGCTTACTAATGCCTGATACCAAAAAGGCTGTTCTTTGAGTAGTAAAACAATATTTGCAGGGATGTCATCAGGCGTGACATCCTTTCTTTAGGGAAGGTGATCTTAGTCCCTTCCTCCCATCCATACTTGGTGAAAATATACAAGAGCTTGCCCTTAGTGTGTACAGTTCACTTATCAGGATGTGGGTGACACCTTTATTTATGGCCTTGGTGGAGCTATAATAAATTTTCCCCAGAACACCTGTATCTCATGAACCAGTTGAGATCCATGGTTACAGATATTTGAAGGTTCACCATGGACCTCCATGGAATGCTGCTTTTTTTTTTGAAGATTGCAAACATATGCACCTTTAAAATAGGGGTCTAGGGGGAAGATAACTCCATTTGTGCAAATGATATTCAAAAATATAGTGAGTGTCGTAGAGAGCACTTGATTCAGTTTTTCCAGTAGACATGTGAATCCTGTAAAGACAAAAAGAAAACAAAACAGATGTTCACCATAGCCCTCTCACTACCACACTTGTATCTTCTGCTTTAGAGTTATGCCATTGACCCTATAATGTCTGATGTTTGGGGTTACAGAAAAGTGCAGATTTGTAGAGGCCCTAGAAGAGACAAAAAGGTGAGATTGAGCCCTGGGAGGGACAAAAGTTAGGGTGGAACTTGAAGAGATGAGGAGGCAGTGGATGGCTCTAACATCCATGTAGATTGAGCAGCCAATAACCCAGCCTCCCAGTTCCTGCGTCATTTCATCTTAGGGTCCTTCATTTTCATTCTAGTGTAGTTGCTTTCACACTGTAGAGCTTATTACCAGAAACAACTCTACCATCTAAAATAACACAGTCTGACCTTCCACCCTTTTACTTCATCCCCTATCCTTCTAGCTTACATGTCTGTTGTTAATTACTCAACTCCAGGTCATTCACTTTTCCACTTATTCCTTGTGAGTCCACCAAGGACTTGTCTTCCTGTCTAAGGTAGACTTAATGGCCTATGGCATAAAAAACATTTAAAAAGCTTAATGACAAATGGGCACATTTCAGTCCTCCTTAATCCTTCCCATTTGGGAAAATGTCACCTCTATGTTTTTCCAGAAATTCGTTTCTCGAAGTAATAGGTCAATATTGGAATAAATCTCACAATAGAGTATACTGGTACTTGGATGGATACAGCCCCAGAACCACCTAGAAATCATTCACTCATTCATAAATAATTATCCCATGCTTACTAACATAAAGAAAATAAATGGAGCTTAGGCCGCAGTTTCTTTAGTCTGTTCTTTCTCCAATGCTACTTAAACCTATTTCAAAACTCCTTTACTTTCCTTAAACTGATGCCATCTCTACTTGCTCAACAGATGTGCTGTTCACAGAGGAGGTAGAAGCCATGAAATGGTAAGTTTTCATCAAAACATTTAAAAAAACCCACATTTTTTCCATTTCTCTATTCCTTTTTTCTTCCTGTCATGTGGAAAGAAGTTTCCTTCCTAACCCCAAAGGAATGACATTTCCTGAAATCATCTTATTGAGAAAGAGCTAGACTCTAGTTTTGATGGACTGACGGACCCTTGCCAGGTATCTTTTTGCCTCTTTCCTCTCCTTATGAAGCACACAACATCTTTTTTTTTTATTTTTAAACCTTGATATTACAGAAATGTTGAAACATGCACAAGAGCAGATAGAACAGTATATATTCTCATGTACCCTCTCCCCACTTTCACAATTATCATTTCCCATGTGTGATACATCCCATTTTTCACACTACAATAAGATGAAAAAGCCCATTGAAATATCTAGCTATTCATCTCTCAGTCTTATGCTATGTGCCCATGTTAAAGCTCTCACATTTCTTTGATATTATCACTGGTGGAATACAATTATGTACCACAGATAAAAACAGCTTTGGTGACAAAAAAAGCACTGAACTTAGAGGCTTTGGCAATCAGTTGTACTGTCTTTTAGTCAACTCTGAGGAGTCATTTGAGTGAATTTGTCCCTCAATTCCATACAAGTAGTAATCTTAAAGGGCAAATCCAATGCACAAGATTACTATTCCTCAATCACACAGTAACTATACTAACATGCAAAAAGTGTAGAAGTAGAAAACCATACATGTTTATAAGGGCTTGGTATCGCTATATGTGTTTCAAATATTTAGAAGAAATTTTTCCTGTCATAGTAGATCAGATCCATTTATCTTCTCTACTTCCCCAAATGCTATGAAAACTAAGAGATTAGATGAAAAGATGGTCAACATAATAATCAGCCATGAGGAAATGCAAATCAAAAGTACTATGAGATAGCACTATATGAAAATGATTAGAATCAAAAGTCAGATAATAAGTGTTGCTGATAATGTAGAAAAAGTAGAACCCTCATATACTGCTGGTGAGAATGAAAACTGGTGCAGCTGCTGGAAACACAGTCTGGTACTTCCTCAATCATCATACAATTTCCACATGACTCAGCAATTCCACTTCTAAGTGTACACTCAAATGAGATGAAAATATATGTTCACATGAATTTCATAAATAAATGTTCATAGAAGTATTATTCATAGTAGTCAAAGGTGGAAAAACAACCAAATGCCCATCAGCTGATGAATGGATTAAGTAAATAAAAAATGGTATATTCTCACAATGTAATATGTTTTAGTAATAAAAAATACTGTTACGTGCTATACATGGATGAACCTGGAAAACATTATGCTAAGTGAATGAAGTCAGTCATAAATGATCACGTATGATCCCATGCATATAAAATGTCCCCATTCTGAAATCTACAGAGATCAAGAAGATGAGTGATTGCTTAGGGTTGGGGGAGTAATGTAAAGGGGGGAGGACAGCTAAAGGTTACAAGATTTTTGTTGAAGTCATGAAATTATCTTACCATTGATTCTGATGATGTACATGTCTGTGAATATAGGAAAAAGCATGAAATTATACATTTTAATGTGTGAGTTGTATGGTATGGGAACTATAATCTCAGCAAAGTTTTTAAAACAAGTAAAGTATTTAAAAAGAATAAGTGCTGAGAATGACAAGAAGGGGAGAATAGGACAAAAGATGTCAACACTTTTTGGAAGATGGCAATTTAGTGGTAAAAAGATGTCACCGGTAGAGCAGAGGAAGTCATGGCAAACCAATCCACACCACAAAACCACAGAAGACAAAAGACCTGGTGGCACCAAGTAAGATAGATATGAGGGGTTCCATGCTGTAAACATCTTAAATTTATTTTGTTGATTTTATGTTGTGTAATTTTTAAAAATCTTTTTTTTTGGCGGGGTGAGGGGGAGCAGAGACGATGTTCTCCAGCATTTTGTAAAACTCTGTGTAAATGGTAGTGTGATTCAAATGTGCAGGGATCCTAGGTTTCTTGTCTGGGACAGAACCTGAGACAACTATTTGAAAGCTGAATTGCACACTTCTGAGGTCTGAATATGGTGGCAGTGGTAGCTGTGGGAATCAAAGGCAGAAATCTCAAAGGTCAGGTAGAATTCAGGAAAACAGTCAATGGTACATTTAAAAAACGTATTTGAAAATAAATAAACTTGTGGAAAATTTGCATGGATGGAAAAACTATAAACCCTTTATTCATTCAACTATTAATGTTTTGAACCATTTACCATCTCTCTACTGTCTCTGTTTCTGCCTCCTTTCCTCCTCCTGTCCCATTTCTCTCTATATATGAACACACCCCTACATATAAATTATGTATACATTCCTGAATATTTAAGAATATAATTCATGCATAATATGGTTTCTCCTTGAATATTTCATTGTATATATTTTTTTCAATTTTCAGTTACAATTGACATGTAGTATTATTTTATATTAGTTTCAGGTGTACAGCATAGTGGTTAGACCTTTCTATAAGTTACGAAGTAATCCCCCCTATTATTCTAGTACCCACCTATGGTACTGTACATAGTTATTACAATATTATTGACTATATTCCCTATGCTATACTTTACATCCCCTTGACTATTTCATAATTACCAATTTGTACTTCTTAAATTCTTCACCATTTTCAGTCCCCTCCCCAAACCTCCTCACATGTTTGAACCATTTTATATTTCTTAAGGAAAAAGAGAGTCTCTTATATACTATAATTAGTTACTTCCCTCAGTAAATTTAATATTCAGCATAAAACTTTTATCTATTCATTTCTCATTTTAGCATTTATTGAGTAATGTCCTTTGCGACTTTTTAAAACCTCCATTATAGGATTCAGTTTAGCATCACATATTACATTTAGTTGTTATGTATCTTTAATCTCCTTTAATCTGTATCAGTTTCAGTTTCACACAACCTTCTCTTTTTATGACAAGGCCATATTTGAAGAATATATTCAATGTACCATTTTTATACCCCTACTCACCTGGAAATTTCTTGGTGGAGCTTATCTTACTTAGCCTTTAAAGGAAGTTTTTACAGTTGTGATTCCTAGGGACCTTAGGGACACTCAGGGCCAGACTTGGTATAAAGAAATATCAGGGATACAAAAATATGTGGAGGGATTTTTTTCTGAACAGAGACACCTCTGGCAGTCAAGGGTATGGGAGAGGGGGTGGCCTTAAAGTGTACATTCCTATCGGGTGGAGACAATGGTGAACCTGTAGATTCTAGAGAAGACAGGCAAAGAATGGAGCTGTCATTATTGGTTAACTTTCCTCACATGAGAGGGAAAGAACTGGGTGTCTGGGGCCAAGACTGATTCATCAGACTCAGCGAGGGAATGCAGGCGAGCAAAGTAAGGAAATGACACCAGGCTTCATTTTAGCAGTTTATAATCTAAATAATGAAGCTCTAGGGGTTATAACTATTAAATGACTAGCTGGCATGTGTAGATGAAGTAAATACATATATGCCATCAACAAAAATTATAGTACTGTTTCAAAGGGTATACAAATGCCAATAGAAAATTTGGTGAAAAGTTAGACAGTAGATGGGGGAAAAAACTTCATAGAAAAGGTAACCATAAGTATGATTTAAAAAAAGCCAAAAGGTATTGCTAAGTATGATTACCATTGTGCTCATTAGAATTTATGCTGTAGAGAAACTTACTGCATAAAAAATCAAGATGAGTTTGGTCCTGTGTGTTGTGTGCCAGCACAACTGCTCTGTACAAGAAATTAAAATGCTCTGGAGGGATCTGGCAGAGAGAAGAATGAGGGGACAGCAGGGTGAAGCACTGAATGTGGAAGGGGCCAAACAGCCTAAAGGGATGTTGGGAGAAAAAAGATTTTGAAGTTATTTGTCATGGGTCCATGGGTTTGCCATGCCCTCATCTCCCTCTTTGTTATGCTTTCTGTGTGTTGGTACTGGCCACTCTGCTCTTTTATGCTTTTCTTTTTTTTATGGATTCTTTTGATGAGATGCTTGTTTGGGGCTGCTGCTGAGTGTATCCCTGGTGTCATACAGGTAGAACCCCATTATGCGTAAGGGGAAGCTGTAGTTGAGGACAGAGTAGAACTTGGGAGTGTAAATACATGGACATGGCAGTCAGGGGTCCAGAGGGAGATCATTAGGCAGTAGAATGGTCTCAGGATCTATCTGAGTAAAAGGTGGAATAAATAGAAAATCTCACTAAGGTAAATATATGGTATGGTGAGTGGGTAGAGTTGGAAGTTAGGCTGGAGGGATCTAAAAGGCCCTGGAGGGATGGATGGATCTGCTGGGCTAGATGTAGGGGAAGGTCGTGGTTCATCTCTCTGGAGTTGTCCCCTCCCCCACCCTCAAGAACCTTTGGTATCTGCGGCACAGCTCTGTGATGTGGGCCTGGAACTGTAGTCTAGAATGTGCCATCTCAATGCCCTGCTGCCTGATGCAGCAACGCACTTCGACAATGTACACCATGTTCTTTGTCTGAGGAGCCTTATTGCGCTATGGCTGAACTCCAGCTAGACTTCCTAGGTATTCCCATCCTTGCCTTCCTGTGTGGGATGGGGATCCTTCTCCTGTCACTGAGCTACCTAAACAGGAATTCATGTTCCCCAGTATTTTGGAAACAGAGAGACATCAGTCAGGTAAGTAAACCAGAGTCCCTCAGAGACATTAAATCTTTCCAAATAGATGCATTAAATGCTAGTTCTGCTTTAGCTACATCTCACAAATTTTGTTATACTGTAGTTTTGTTTAATTTTTTTTTCTTTTGAGACTTCTTCTTTGACCCATGAGTTTGTAGTATGTTGTCTAATCTCAAAACATTTTGGGGTTTTCCAGCTATCTGTAACTGATTTATAGTTTAATTACATTATAGTTTGATAACATGCTTTGTATGATTTCTAACCTTTTATATTTGTTATGAGGTGTTTTGTGGCCAGAATGTGATCTGTTTTGGAGAATGTTCCATGTGAGCTTGAGAAGAATGTGAATTCTGTTGAAGTATTGTATAAGTGTTAATTAGGTCAAATTGACTGATGGTGCTGTTTAGGCCAACTGTACCCTTACAGATTTTCCGCCTGCTCGATCTGCCCTTTAGTGAGAGCGGTGTTGAAGTCTCCATTAACGGTGAATTCATCTCTTTCTCCTTGCCATTCCACCGTTTTTACCTCACATATTTTGACACTTTGTTGGTAGATGTTAAGTGTTGTTGTGCCTTCTCAGAGAACTGACCCCTTTCTTATGTAATGCCTCTCTTTATCCCTGATAATTTTCCTTGTTTTGAAGTTTGATTTATCTGAAATTAATATAGTTAGTCCTGTTTTCCTTTCGCTAGTGCTAGCATGGTACATGTTTTTGTCCATTTACTTTTAATCTATTTGTATCTTTATACTTAGAGTGAGTGTTTTGTAAACAACATGTAATTGGTTCTTGTTTTATAATCTACTCTGACAGTCTATGACATTTATTGGTGAATACAGCCCCTTCACACTGACTAATTTTTTTCATATATTTAGGTTAATATCTACCATGCCTGTAACTGTTTACTTTCTATTTTCTCTCTTTCCTTTCCCTTTTATGCCTTTTCTGGATTTAAAAAAGCATTTCATATGATTTCATTTTCTCTCTTCTCTTAGCACATCAATTATTTTTCTTTAACAAACATTTTAATAGTTGCCCGATAGTTTTTAATATACATGTTCAACTAATCTTTATATTTCATATAACATTATAGAACTTCAGAGTTAATGCAGGTACCTTAGTTATTTATCCTGCTTGGTGTTCTCTGAGCCTCCATAATTTATGAGTAATCTTCCACTAATTTTGGAAAATTCTTGGCCATTATTACTTCAAGTATTTCTCCTTTCTGTTTTTTACCTTTTGTGATTCCAATTACATGTATGTTACACATTTTGAAACTGTTTCACAGTGCCTGGAAATTCTGGGTTTTAAAATTTTTCAAAAATTCTTTTTCTCTTTGCATTTCAGTTTATAAAGTTTCTATTGACATATGTTCAAGCTTACTTATTCTTTCTTTGCCTATATGCACTCTACAGATGAGCCAATCAAGCCATTCATCATTTCTGTTACAGTGTTTTTGGTTTCTAACATTAGCTTTTGATTCTTAGAATTTCCCTCTCTCTGTTTGTATTCCTCCTCTTGTGTGTTGTTTCCTTTTTCCATTAGAGCCCTTAACATATCAATCATGGTTAGTTTCAATTCCATGTATGATAACTCCAAAATGTGTGTCACATCTAAATGTGGATCTGATGCTTGCTTTGTCTATTCAGACTGCTTTCTACTGTCTTTAACATGCCTTGTAATTTTGTCTTGAAAGCCAGACAAGATGTCTTGGTAACAGAAACTGTAGTAAATAGACTTTAGCAGGAAGTTCTTTTCTGGCAAGGTGTTTACTGTGTTTAATATTTAGTGAAGTTGTATATGTTAGAGGCTTCAATTTCTTTTAGTGTTGTTTTTCCTCTTGTGTACTGTCTTTAGGTTTCCCTAAATCTCTTCCTTAATTGGACTTAATGTCTCACATTTCTTTCAGCTATAATTGCCTGTTACTATCCTGAAGTTTTGTTGATGTGTAGTGGTAAGGTGAGGGGGAGGGGATATTATTAAATCTTAGACCTTATGTGGGCCTGTGTCCCTGGGCTGTGATGTCCATAGGTGTTAATTAGGATTTTTTTTTAATTTTCTATTCACTCTTTAGATAAAGCAAGAAGGCTAGAAGGGGCTGTATTTGAGTACTTTTCCTTCTTCCCTGTGGAATAAGGCTCTGGTATTCTCTTCCCCAACCAAGGCATCTTTTATTATGAACAATACTCAGAAAATATTTCAAAATGTTTTCAAAATGGTTCTCTGACTCCTTACTCCCCCTGTGTGGCCAGAAACATGAGAGTTCTTCATGGCTTTTCATTCTGAAAACCTGCTGGGGTTCTTGGAGGTAAAATCCAACACAGTAACTCTAGGAATTTCTCAGTTTCATGCAAACCCATATGCATCCTCCAGCAATTTGTCAAAGGGCCTGTTTAAGTGTTCCTACCATGGCTCCAGTGCCTTACGTTCCAGGTAAGCTTATCTTGATGATGACTCTGCATTCGCCTCTCTGAAAATTTTGGGTAGTGGTCTGCCCTGCAACCTCAATTCTCTAATGGCTCCAAGAAAAGTCATTGATTTTCTGTTTAGTTTTTGCCTCTACAGACTGAAGAGATGACTCTGAAGCTTTTTAAATGTTGGGGCTAGAACCAGAATTTCACCCCAAAGGATTATTTTTTATTTTTCTTTTCCTTTCACAACATTTATAAATGAGTTTATTTGGGTTATAGAGACACCTAGAATGAGAAGTCTGAGGAAAAAATAGAACATCACTCTTCTAGGGGAAGAGATCAGGTAGGTCTTTTGGTTCAGGGAGGACTAAGGTATCTACCTGAAGCTCACAGACTTTCTGCGTGGTGGTGGATTTTTCAATAAAATCTGAGACACAATATTCTATAGCTCTAGGGTTATTTAGACAGTTTGGGGTCTCTGCAGAACAACAGAGTTCCCAGCATTTCATCATGAGTGAAATTCTCATCTCAGGTGTTATTTGACTAAGCCTTCCTTTGTGTTGGGATAATCAGGAAAGCAATGCTGAGTTTTGGAGAGACTGCTAACAGAGGTTGGAACCTGAACTCTGCCCCAGGTTATAGGTCCTGTCTGAGGGAGTAAGACCTGACTGTTGGCCTCAGATTCTATAGCCTCCTTAAGCAGAGGACTGAGAATAACAAGTATGAACATCATAGAAAACATCCCTCTTTGAGTTTTTCAAACAATGAAAAACTGAAAATATTTTATCACCATTAGATATAATAAAAGGAACACAAATTTCTGACCATTAACACAGAGAAATATTATTCTTGGATTATAAGTGTCTGATTTTCCTAGGGAGAGGAATGAAAGAAATGAGTCTTACCCCTCATTATATTCTTTTTATTCTCATCAACAGGGCACAGTCAAGAGGAGGAAGAAAGGTGGGACACTTAAAGGTAAGGTTCTACCTATTCCACCTGAGCTCTCCAAGGCTGACACATTCTCTCATTTCCTTGAGGTCCCAGGTCTTATTCTTTGTAGATGTTAGTTGCTACATACAGCAATCTCAGAAAACAGAGCCCTCAGAATAGAGACTCATGGGAAGGCAGTCAGATCCCAAAACACTTCTCAGGTTCCTGGCTCTGCTGTCCTGGGCATGAAGCAGTGACAGACCTGGGCAATGGGTGTGGCCCAATAGGTGGCCATGTGAGATGTTGAGTCAGAATTTCTGTCTCCTGACTTTGCAAAAGTACTCTGACTTCCTGGAACTTAGACTTCTATTTGAAATGACCACTGACCAATATTTCTCAACAGGTGGTTTTGAGTATCACATGGGATAATACACACACACACACACACACACACACAATAACACACACACACACACACACACACAAAGAACATATAGATGTCCTTTGTGAATGATAAAGCAAGATACATCTGAGCCTGTTGATGTCATTGACCATGTTACCTTGTATTCTAATTCTCGGGGCTTTCCAAGTCCAATCTACTAAGGGTACTCCTAAAGAAAATTCTGATCTCACAGCCTCCTGTGAGATCTCTTTGTTTCTACCTTCATCGTTCTCCTGGTTTTCCAGGTTGGAGAGCTTGCCAGAACGAAGTAGAAGAGGCAAGGAAGGTGCTTTCTCTTGTCCAAAGGTGACTAAACATTACCCCTTTGTTTCTATAACCCTTTTTATAGCAGGGTGTATAAATTTCTGGGGCTTATTAAAGACTGGGATGGACATGGGAGGGAAAATCCTCAGAGTCAGAATGTGAAAGTCTTTGGGAGAGAGATAAAAATGTAGCCTGTGAGATTAAGGAAGTAGGGAGATATGAAAGGACAGTATGCAGTGGGAAGCCCTACCCTTGCCAGACCTGTCAAAGTTCCATATGTTTGTTCTGGTCCTGGCTGTAGCTTTGTACCTCCTGTCTCCTGCAGCCCTCTAGGTCAGCATCATGATACCACCCGCTTTCGCCAGTTGTTATGTCCAGACCCCTCCTGTGATGTGTGTAATAGCACAACTGCTGAAGTCAATCAGCTGCTGTTCCCGGAGATTCTGGAAGACGCTACTCCCTCTGTGTCTCCTTTGGCTTCCATAGCTCCTGTGACTGAGCCATCGTATTCTCTGTCTCCTGCTTTCTCAGTAGTCCCACCAAAAGACCCAATCCCTGTCCTTCTGCCTGAGCCTTTCCCACTGCCATCCCATATTCTCTCCCCTGAACCAGCGACCTCCTTAGCTGACTTTCTTTCACCTTCACCACCTGGTCACTCTCTGCCACCAGAACTTTTTCCTGCCTCGAAGCCCAAAATCCCAGTGGACAATTCCCCACCTCAACCCCTTGCTGTTGCCCCTCTCCCACCACATGACACTCAGAGAGTGGATCCTGTTGTCCACATAGAGGCTACTTCATCTCTGAATACCATCTTCTCCCTTGAGTCAACCCTTTCTCAAGATATCAAGTCCTTATCAGGTTTATCACAGACTATGAATCCTACTGACTCATTTTCTTGTCCTCACATACAAACCGATTTGTCTATTTCACCACCACCAGACAACACTTACACTGTGACTCAATCTAAATCAAATTCCATCTTATTGAAGCCTGTTCTAGAGGACTCATGTCCAGATAATCCTGGCTCATTATCCACTTATGTCCCAACAGTTGCAGGCACTGATCATTCAAACCTGTCAATTTCAGACTTGTCCTGTTGGCAGGCATATGGAAAGAATATGTTCCTCCCCACATTATCGCACTCTGATTTTCAACAAGAGTATGTTTCCCTCCACTTACCAGATACCTGTCTCTGGGGAGACTCTGCTACAAAACACATGGAAACAAGTAGCCATTCTTTCCCTAGCCTTAACATTCAGGCACACTTGGAGAGACAAATACAAAAAAGAGTTGCTTTTCAGATTTTAGAGAAGAAAGAAATGAAGAAGGGATCATTTTCAAAACGTATGTTGTCAGAAAACTACTGGACATCTTCATGGAATTCACTGCAGCCTTTTGAATTAGAGGACATGACAGCCCCTAAACCTGGTTGGAACTTCGAAGACAAACCAGAGCAGCTGCACATTAGCCAGAAGCTTTTTTATGTCCAGACTTTGGGGGAAAACTTGCAGCAGAAATATAGCCAGCTCTTCTGGGGGCTTCCCTCTTTGCACAGTGAGTCCCTAGTGGCTACTCTCCTGGTTTCTAGAAGTAGTTCCCCACTAGAATCTCGCTTTGTCTTATTCAACGGAATCAATAGTGCTTCTGCAGCCAAAATGCAGCATTTAGGATCTTCACCACCTCCTAATTACCACCTCCTTCCCCTACCCAATGTACATCCTCAACATTTGCCTCAAATCAAGCCCCCATCCCAATCTTACACTCAGGTCCATCCCCAGGCCCACCTTCATTCCCGACTTCCTATACTATCATCTTCTCCATTCCAGACTAGGGAATGTGAAGTGTCTTCTCCTGGATCCCAGGATGAGTCATACTCTCATATCTTGACTGAAAATGAGGACCTAGAATGGCCTGTGTTGCAGAAGAGACAGGAAGGTTTGTGGGGTTTAGAACCTGCTCTCCAAAAATCTCAAGAGGCCATTTGTCCTCAAGATCCCAATCCTCTGTTGGTCAGCCAGCCATCCCATGTACCAGTTTCCACTCTTCCTGGCAATTTTCACATCACCAGTGAACCTGAGGAGAAACTACAGCTTCATGTTCCAAGGAAGACAATCCTAAGGAAGAGCCTTAATGCCGGTAGGAATGTAGATTCCCTAGCACTGATGGTGCCTCAGAATAAATTAACAAAAATATCTCAGCAGCAAGGCAAACATGCTCACTTACAACTCTCTGAGCTTCAGGGCCAGAGTAGCAAAGATCTAGTCAAGCCTGAACTGAGTCTCCAAGGAAGTTTCCATAAGAGATTTCCACAAAAATTTCAGCTAAGAAAGGATATGAGGAGAAATCTTGGGTATATTCTAGAAAAGAGTCCAGAAGACATCCCACAGAGGGTCTCAGAACGCTACTTTCAGAAGAGTCTGAGGGCTGCCTCAGGCATAGGACGTAACTGTGTGTGTCACTCAAATAATCACTTAAGAAATGAATTATTAAATGTCTCAAGGAGTGACCTTGACCAGAATCAAATGAAAACGATTCTTAGATTACATCTGAACAAGAAATTCTGGCAGATCACTGTGGGGAGGATCCCTATAGGTGTGTGTCGTTCCTGGCTGGCTGAAGACAATACATCACCTCCTGGGAGTTCCCAGACCAATATGGAAAACACAAATTCCATACATACAATGGTAGGTGGTGTGTCCTGCCAGATTCCCACTCTAGAGCTCTCTTTTCTTGATCCCAACATCCGAAAAGTGTTAGAAGCCCACATTATAAGGTTTCGTGTGAATCAGAGGTGGGGCCTACCCCTCAGAGTTGTTGAATCCATAAAATTTTATACATCAAGAGATGCCAAAACATGGCCTCTTCCCCAATGTGACTTTCCCTCCTCAGCCACCCATATTTCTGGGATAGATTCCAACGCTGAGATTTACAAGTCTCTTGAGGGAAGCTCTAAAACTTTTCAGGGAAACAAGGTGAGAACAACAAATTCAGTCACTTTTCTGGATCATCCTCTCCTGGCTTCCTCATCTGTGGACAGGGAAGAACAGGGGACCCTGAAACCATCACACGCTGATATGGACTATAGGCCTATAGAAGATGTCCAGATATTTGAGCATGGCAGACAGTCATTTCAGCCTGTCACTCACAGCACCATAGAAAATGTGAGTCAGAATGGGACTGTAGTAGACAACAGTGGCTGCACAGAGGTGCCCACGAAGCAAGCTGGGTCTAGACCTGAACCAAGTGATAAGAATGTGAATTACAGTGACAGAGCAGAAATGATTCAAGGCCAAAGGACAGTGGAGAAGAATTTAGAACATTTTTGCATGTCCAACAAGTCCAAGGAAATATGCAAGGCCAAAGAAGTGCATGCTGTTAAATCACAATCTTGTGACCTCTTGACAACCAAGGAGTTGGGAAGCTCTCAAAGGATAAATGTCGATAGGAATAAAGTAGAATCTACTCTGATCACTGAATGTCACTCACTAGAAATATTGTTGCCCCAGAATTCTAAACCATCAGAATTGAAAAAACAGGTCCTCGATGAGTTAAAGTTTAAACTGGAGAGCTGGGAGCAAAGCCAGGCTCAAGGCTCTCCCATCGACATGCCTTCTACTTCAGACAGGTTACCTTCCCAGTCTTTACTGACTCAGTCTCAAAGCATCTCCACTGGGGACATGGGATCTTCCCAGGTACTTAATGCCCACTTGGAGGACAGCAGGATAGTGAGAGATCTGAGACAGCAACCCTGGGTCTCTAAGTATGTTTTACGGAAGTGCCAGGATAATGATTTCCCACCAGCTGCAAAGAAAGTGGAACCTCTAGCCTCCAAAGTAGGAGAATGTGGAAGGGAGGCTTCAGGAGTAGTGACATCTAAAACCAGAAAGAAGAGCCACGTTGTTGATGATGGAGAATTAGAGGGCACTTTATCATCTCTGTCACAGAATGAACAGTTTCCTCCTGATAGTTACTTCAGAAAAAAGATAAGACAATTTTTTCAGTGGATCAATTCCAAGAGAAACATCAATATCCAGGAAAGCCCTCAGCAGCAACATTCAGCTGAAAGTGCAGCTATCTTTGTGGGTGAAGGGCCTCCTGAAGTTCATGGGGTCATAAAAGCCATGGAGAAGATCCTAGGGGAGAAACTGGCACGTACTTACAAACCTGAGGCCTTGGACTTAAGTCAGCAGAAGGAGGAACTGCAGGCCCAGGTCGACCTTGACAAGGGACATTCCTCCAACTACGGGGATCTCTCTGATCCATGGCAGGAGGAATGGGCAGGTACCAACTGCTGCAACCAAGAAGCTGTCTCTGCTGACCAGAATTGTCATACAAGTGCTATAAGAAACAGAGTCAAACATTCCCAGAGAATTGCGGCCTTTAAGGACCAGCTATTACGCCAGAGTCAACACCCTTCCCCACCCTCCAGGGAGCCCATGCCTGATCCACACGCCACCTGCGTACATGAAACATGCCGGGTCTGTCCAGCCACCCTCACCCATGCTGAAAGCACTGTGTTCAGAGATTTAACTCTTCTATTCAAACAGAAAATGCTTCTCCAGCACTTCCAGGGAGAAAAAGTCCCTACCCAAAAATCATTTGGTCCTTGTTGAGAAAGCCTCACAGTTTTCATAATAACGCATCTTCTAATGAGAACAATCAATCTTTAGCACAGCCAAGGATATTGATCCTCGTCAATAAATGTTTCTTCTACTGTAGTAGAGTCTTGTTGTCTATGTACTAAATGCAGGAGGGGTGTTTCATATCCCTGGATATGCTTAGGGAAGGGAAGGAATTATTTCAGTTCTTACTGATTTCTTCTTTAGGTTTCTAAAAGATGATCAACCTCATGTAGGAAGCCTGAAAGTGGCCTTCTCAAATTTGACCTTCTCAAATTTCCTGTAGTTATAACATTTTATTTTTAATACAGTTACTTTGTAGCTGTATTTTTAATATAGTTACAAAAAGTTTACTCTAAACACTTTTATGCTTTTTCAAAGTGAGGAAAAGCTTTTAAGCCCAGAATTTGGCTTAAACTTTCTTTTTAACTGCTCCCTCAGTATTCTGAACTAGATATAGGTTGGGTGGGGTGAGTTACCCTGGCAGAATATAGTCAGAATTCCTCCTTTTTGCCTTTAGAATGTTTTGGACTAGAAAGTGGGGAAGGTGGGTGTTTATGACCTTAAGTTAGTGGTAGGGAGAAATGACTCTATTGGATCTCCTGGTGAGGAATAAATGTCATCTGTTCCTAAGAGTTCTTGTCTCCTTCATGTAGTTTGGGGTGATAGGCCATGTCCCCCAATCCTTACCTTACTCTAATGAAAATGGGTAGCAGGTCACCCTTTCCCCTTCCTCTATACGTACTGGAGAGTTAGGGAGGACAGAACTTGCAGCTCTGAAAAAGACCAGGGATAAGAATATTTTCATGAAAATAATGGCTTATTTTCATTTTAGAAAAAGTTGCTGATTCCAGAATATCATACAGGTGAAGTCACTGAGTAGGGTGCATATCGGCGGGTTTTGTGAGTGTGCACACTTGGTTGGCCAAGGTAGGCTCTAGGAACTGGATGAGTCCAGCTGAAGAATCTGGTATAAGTAGGGTGTGAATCTGTCTCAAAGTCATGTTTTGAGCTCAACAACAGCATATTCCTGCTTATGAGAACATCTTGAGGAACTGGACAAGCTCTTCCTGTTCTTCAGGGAAACCTCTTCAGGATGCTTTGCTTGATAGCATTGTTGCCAAACCAAGGAATAACTTGGTCATCACATGTTAGTCATTAGGCAACCACCCAAAATTTGTTAAAAAGGAGACAAAGTAAGGAAAATGTAATGGTGGCGTGAGAGGGAAAGGAAGAGAAAAATGTGAATAACCTCATCATTACATTACCTTACCTTGACCTCACCTCCTGGATACTAATCAGGGCTTGGTAGAGCACAATGATACCATTTCAGAGGAAGAGTATGTGGGATAATTATTGAGCATGAAGAGAGTATCTCCAGAGACATTTCAGGGAGTTTGTCCTACTTGTTGCCTGCCTTTCCAGCCATGTTATATCTTACACCAAGGTTGCCATAATTTAGAGGTATATTAGTTATCTATTGTTTTGTAATGAATAAAACAAAATTTAATGCCTTCTGAAAACATATTCTTATGATATCACAGTTTTTATGGGCCAAGAATCTAGGCAAGGCCTACTTGGGTTCTCTGTTTCACATTTTCTCACAGGCGGCAATTACAGTGTCAGCTGGAGCTCATATTTCCTCTGAAGACTTGACTGGGGAAGGGCCCACTTGTGTGCTCACTTACATAGTTGTTGGCAGAATTTAGTTCCTTAAGGCCTTTTAGACTGAGGTCCTTAAATCCTTGCTGGCTGTTGGCTATAGTTGCCTGGAGTCCATCCTCAGTTCCTTGTCGTGGGGCCTCTGGCTTTATCAAAGCCAGAAGAGAGTCTGTTAACAAGACACAAGTTACAAATTTTTGTGAACTAATAATGGGAATGACATCTCATCAGCTTCCCCTTATTCTATCAGTCAGAAGGAAATCACTAAGTCCAGCCTACAGTCAAGGAGAAGGGTAATTATACATAGGTGTAAATATCGAAGGTGTGAGGATCATTGGAACCTTCTTAGAAGTCTTTCTAACACAGGGATTTCTTCCTGGATACAGCATTAAGTTCACTGATGCAAAAGTGACTAAGTGCCAAGTGGGTCCTCTTCTTCAACCATAACAATGACATCAAGGTCTGAGCCGATTGATGGCTAATGTAGTGGTGTCTACATTAAACATCAAAGCGATTGGCGCATCCAAAGAAGGAATGAAAGGTGGCATAGGAAAGGTGCCATGGCATAGGAAAGGTAGGTGGTATAGGGTAGGTGGTACCATTCTCATGAATGGTAAAGTGAAAAGAGCCCTTAAAACTACCTGACTCACCACTGCCAGTATTTAGTCTTAGACAGTAGAAAACATTAGGTGCAATGTGGCTCATCCTGGCTCCACTACAGTCTCTCTGCTCTGCAATAGCTCCCAGCCCTAAAGAAGCAACCTTCAGCTCATGTAGAGAAAGCAAATCCTATAGGTTGCAAGGTTTACTTTTTGTTCTTAGTACTTAATTGAATAAAGCACATCCATCATTTTGTATTTGTTACTGACAGCTTGAACATCAGAGAGAGTGAGTCACCCAATTGATAGAATAGCCAGCATTGTACTAGGGAACTCAGAGCATGTAATTTCCATTCTGGGATGTTTTTCATGTACCCACGGCCTGAGGATTTCTAATCATGGAAGATGTGGTGGTATAAAGAGCCTGTGTTACTGGCCTGGAGTCATATAACAAGTCATACCTGGTGCCTACTGCATCTATTTGAGAAAAATTTGGTGAGATGATGAGACAGAAATTGCACACTCAGAATATTTAGGAAGTGACCTGTTTTAATGGGGTGGCAGCACTGTCTGGGATTGATCCTATAGTCTTATTGTGCTTCTAGATTATATTCCCTTTTCTCATTCCTCCTCTTATGGGAATGCCAGATGGTCATAGAAAGCAGGAAAGTATGTTAGCTGAAAAATGAATGGCGACAAGGGTCAATTTCTCTAGGAAAAGGTTTAATGTGCTTTGTGCCCATACCTAGAAATCTGAGTGTTATGCAATTTCAGTGGGGTATCATTTACATGACATAGTATGGTGCCTGAAGAATTGTCACTAACATAAAATACAATGGGAATGGGCTACCAGAAGGTTTACAACCTCATGCTCAACTATGCCCTAATGTCAGGGCAAACGGAATGCATGAATCAACTGGTACCTTGATGTGGATTGGGCATGGGGACCAGAGATCTCAGCTTTAGTCACTCTGAATTTCTCTGCTACAAGGTGCTGCCTAAGAAAATAAGATTCCTTGATGCAGTCGGCAGAAGGATTAACACTGAGAATTGTGACCTGTTCTTCAGTCTCAATGAAAAAGCCTAGGCTATGAGAAGGGGTACTTGAATCCTTTCTTTTACAACTTCCATTATCCCTGGATCACAGTGTAAATTAGGCTGTCCTTGGTCATTAGGGAAACCAAATGGCAAGTTCAGAGACTTGTAGAGGCTGCCTCCTAATCTCTCCTCAGAGACTTGGGGTCTGTTTATTTCTTTATTGTGGGGGTAGTGGTGGTTCATATAAAAACTGATTATTACACAAATTTAGCTGTGCTTCACTGTGGAAAGGAGGTTGGGCTGACAATGATGAGAGGGTAATTTTTCTCTGTAGGAATTCTTGCCCAGTTTTAGGCAACCTTCTTTTAAAGCAAAATATTTTACCAAGCTATTGATTGATATTTCTACTCCCTGCCAGAGGAGACTCAGAAGGAATAAAATTATTATTATTATTAACGTTCCCCCTTTGTCTTGCAGGAACTTTGGGCTTCTAGTCTGAGATGTTATTAATGGTATTAATGTTTCCTGACCCCAACAGAAGTTGTGAGGCACCTGTTGTACACTCCTGTCTAAATTCTCACATGGAGGAAAATTTGGCTGGGCATTCTGAGGAGAAAAAAAAAGATAATGGTTCATGCAAGGCTTTGCTGAAATAAGTAGAATCGCCTAGAGGTAACATAGCTCCAATGACTTGAGAATAGGCATGTAAAGATGAGTTCCTTAACTGGGATGGGTTCCATGTGAAAGTCCCATAGAAGACAGTACAATTTTTAAGGGATGAAATGTTGTTTGCTGAGATGACTAAACATCAAGCTTAATATTTTATATAAGAATACACTGCATTTCCCACAGTTAGCATAGAGGCTGTGTAGCCATTGAACATTTAATGAGCCAAATGGTCTCTGACATTGAACATCCTAGTGGCAACCATGATGGACTGAGTAGTTTTCGCTCTTCAAAACTCAAGACTCCATTATGTCTATGAAAATGTCTGGGAATTAGGCTGGTCTCAGGCAGGAGGGTTCATACTGGGGCTCAATGGATGTCATTGGGATTCACTTTCTATCCATTTCTTGGCTCTATATTCTGGACTGGCTTCCTTGCAAAACTTTTTGTCTGGTAACAACCGCCAAGTTTCAGGTACAGCTGAAAATGGTTGTCTCTCCCACTAGTCCTTTCAAAAGTCCCACTGTGCTTTATTATCTCTAGTTAGGTTATGCCTGACCAATCACTATTGTCAAGAGCATGAAACAATGTTTTCAGCTAAGGCTGAGTTCTTAATGGAAGAGTGTCAGAGAAAGATCACTCTATTAGCACATGGACTGATATTGAGAATGAAATTAGTTCCTCAGAGGGAAACAGAAGTATTATTTCCAGAAGGTGAATGAATGCAGGGTGTCAAAAAAAAAAACAACCAAAAAATAAAAAATAAAACAGATGTCTACTACACCCCTTTCTTCTACTGTCCCATTTTTCTGACTTCTTGTCCAAAGTCATGCTATTACTGAAGCTTAGAGTTGGAGAAAATACTGATTTTATGAACATCTTAGGATAGGAAAGAAGTGGGATGGGGCACAGGACAAAGAGAAATGTTTCAACATCTATATGGATTATCCTATAATCTGGCATCTCACTGTCTACCTCCTCTCATCTCACAACCTTACTCCATTTCAGTTCAGTTGTGGCTATATACTAGAACTTACCACCAGGATCCCTTTGGCTTTTTGATAATGTAGTCTGATGTCGCACCATTTATCCTTTCAGCCTTTGCCCTCAGTATGCCAATTCCTCAACCTATGCAGGAACTAAAAGCCACTTTATACTTTCTCCTTGTTCATGTGACATTTTTTTTTTTTTTTGGTCTTCATTTCCTTCTGCTCAAACAAAGCAAAACAAAACAACTCCCCCTCCAAACAAAACAAAACAAAACAAAACAAAACAAAACAAAACAAAACAAAACTAACCCTTCATGGTCTATCACTTAATTTCAAACATAAATAGTTCTACCCTAAACCGCCTGTCCCATTCTCCCTTCATCTCTCCTGCCTGGAAAAATTCAACTCTGCCTATTTTAGATCTGCCATTGAACAGAGGATAAAACCATGCAATTAAGTATGTTGATGCCACTATGAATTTACATTATAGTACTACTGGTAAGCTCCAACACTGCCTGAAAAGGATCCATTTTTTTCAGTTTTTAATATATAGTGGGCCTTCTTGTAAGCACTTGGGACATACCAGTGAAGGAAACAAACAAAGCTCCCTGTCTTGTGGGAGCTTATATGATTGCTTTTTTGGTCAATTCTCATGCCTAAGTATTCAAAACTATTTCACCCTCCTACAACTTCTCTACCTTCCTCATGCACTGAGCATATATGCTGTACTACCACAGGGGAATGAGAGGTCATCAGATAGAACATGTTATCAAAAAAACCCTCCAAAACAACAAGAAAACCAAAACCAATTCATGAACCCCCGTCCCTTCTTTCTTCTTTCCTTTCTACTATATAGAAAGTTTCTCCTTGGAAGTCTTCTTTGACCCTCCCAAGCTGGGGTCTGTCCTTGCTTTCCAATTCAGAACAATTCCCATATTCTGTAGAATATTTGGTTTAATTACAATTGACCCTCAAATTACACAGGTTTGAATTGCACGGGTCAACTTACACACGGGTTTGTTTCAGTTCCCTTGCTCAGTTCTACTGATTGCATTCGATTGACCCAAGAAGTTCAATTGACCTGGACAGTTCAAGCCTGCTCTGTTCAAGGTTCAACTGGCAGTTGGGAATTCGCCTATACCTAGCGCTGACTTGTTACATGTGGATTTTCCAATGTGCAGGAGGTCCGTGCACATTGAACTAAGACATTTGTTCAAATGTCAACTGTATCCACCTTCTGAGAGGATAGAGACTTATAGTTACTTCATCACGGCCGACATACCTAGTTCAGCCCAGAAACCTCTGGAGGAAGAAAAGTTAAGCAACAGTAGGGATTTCTCGGTGGGGCAAGGGGGGCGCTGCACAACGTGCTTGGGGGCGGGGCCACGTTCAGGGTCTGGGCCTGTGAGGCTGTGACTTTGGCTTTCTAAAGCACTGGGTAGATACTGAGAGGACTCACCTCAGGCTTCTAGGTCTTTCCTCTATCGGTATGGAGGAGAAGAGTTGAAATTTTATTCAAAAAGAGGTTACAAGAGGGTTTTTGGACTCCAGAGTGACTACTTCTCCTGTCCTGCCTGATGGATCCTTCCCTCCGTTATCCACTTCTATCCCCACTGGCCAGGCCTCGCGAGCTCAGCCCCCAAACCTCGCGAGAGGCCAAGGCATCAAAAGGATCTCAGAGGCCTAGAGATGGGACTCCGCCTGCCAGACAAGCATGCCCATCACTGTGAGGACTCCACCAATCAACGTGGAGGTAATTGTAGACATAAATAGAATAACAATATTGGATATTGTGAAGTCTTCGCTAACCTGTTTCAAATGTCATCGATTATTTGTGGAGCTACTAATATCAACTGACAAGGTTTGCTATTAGATCTTGAATGAAGAGCTTTGCATGGTGTTAAGGGCCGATGATAAGGAATGGGACAGGCCCCTGGTGCAGTTAGCCTAGGGAGAGCCCAGCATCTTGGAAGTACCTACACACATCGAAAGGACAGTGAGAGGTCAAGTTCTCAGTACACAGATTAAATTAACAAGTCATCATTTCTGATTCTCCGCAGGACCAGTGACAGAAGAAGGATGTTGACAGCACTTTGGTTTTATCTTCAGAGGCACCAACAAGAGCTTTAATTCGCTTGGGACCCATCAGTGAATCTAATAAGAATGGTTCCGGGGAATCCAGGTAAAGGCCTATCAAGGCATTAATTACATTGGACTCTCTATAGGGTAGAGGCAGAACCCTTTGTCATGCCCTGCAAGACCTGGGACATAAAGCTCTTCAGCTGACAGGATTGCAGGTTTTTATAGGTAAGAAAATCTCAGGTAACTGTCTTCATTGCAGATATTGATAGATTTATGAATTTATTGAGGTCCTGCTACTCAGGTTCTTTGTTAATTGGGACTTGTCACCATGTTTATCTTGGGAAGAGATAGAAGATAAATCTTTTTGTGATTTCCTTTCCTATTAGAAAATAATCTTAGCAATTTTGAATGATATGGAAAAGTAGAAAGAAGAACCTCATAGCTTTTCACTTTAAAACAATTACTGTTAACTTCCTAATGCATCTCTTTCTAGATTTTGCTATGCCTATTTTTTATGTTGCTTAAATAATATATACTTTAAAGGAAAACACTATTTAAATATTTTTATGTTATAAATTTTCATAAATATATTTTTGTGATAACAGCCTATTAAGTGATAGAATGTTAAATAAATTGTACTTTTATTGATATTTGGGTGTTTTTAATTTTTTGAAATTTTAATATTTTACTTACAATGTTTGTTTATAATAATAGTTGCTCATAAACAGTCCTATTCCAAACAGCATAATGCTTTTCCTAGATGTCTGCGTAAACCAGGATTTTTTTCTGAGCTGAATGCTTTTCTTTTTCTCCAACCTCCTTAGATGAGTTGTACACTTAACGTGGTTGGTTATTTCAGCATTAGACTCTCCACTGAGTTTCAAGCCAGTGAAACCAATTGCTTGCTAAACATTCTCACTGTAAAATTTTCCAGACTAAATCCATTTTCTTACTCTGTGCCCAACCTTCCCTTCCTCTTATATTTTTAGTATCAGTTTATAGCACCGATTAGTAGCATCTGGAAAACCCAATAAGAAACAAAGGAGCCATGTTCTGTTCTTTCCTTTTCATATTCCCCATAGCTAGTCAGCTACTACATAGATGAACTGGAAAAATATGGTGGGCAGAGAAATCCTAGAGTTCTCATTGCCCACTGAATAGATTGTAAAGGTTTTTTTTTTTAGTCGTGTCTTTATAATTAGTTTTAATTAGTAACATATGTTCATATTTTTTGAGTCAAAATTAAAACGTTCTCAAGGTTAAATAACCATTCCAAAAACAAATATCTCATTTCACATAAAATTTTCCGATTATTCATTCATTTACTTATTTCCTTGCTATTTATAGCAATATATATCTTTGATTTCCTAGTTGATTCAGTTCACTCTGTTACTAACAGTACTTATTCTGATGCTTAAATTTCAGAGATTTAGCTAGTTACTTCAATCTTACTTGTGTTCTTTTTGATTACTCTTTAATTTTTTACTTTCTGACACAAAGAATGTTTCAGACTGATTGTATATCTTTCCCTGCATCAACTCTTGAAAAGTTTCAGCCATTTCCCAAAGTAGTCTTGATTTCTTTAATGGAGAATGGTATTTAGAATCTATGGTCAAGGCAATAAATTTGCTCATTATTATTTGATGTTGCTGTTTCTAGGCCCTCTCAGTGAACACAGGGAGAATGGGTATGTGTATGCACACACACACACACATTCACGCATTTAAATATTAATTTATTTCTATATATATTGAAAATCATATCTCAAGTTACAATCTAACACCACTGGATTTATTATAGTTTTGTCCCTTTCCACTTCTTTCTTCACCATGAGGAATCCAGTTTCATTATCTTTAATATATTTACTTGTTCAATCTTCCTGTATATATGCAATCTTTCATCACTACCACTATCCTCTCCACATATGGATGTCTTCTTCTACCAGGTGTGCTGAGACATCAATGTGTTTGGCAACAGTGTTATGTAGACATCAACACTGCACCAGGCAATCCTTGTATGCAAAGTTCCTCTTTGTCCTAACATTCATGTCTGGGACATTGCCAACACCTCTCTAACTGTCTCCTTTAATTCCCTTTTAGTGTGGATGCCTACTTTTCCTGGTTCACCTAATAGCTATAAGACCAAATTATAATGGAAAGGGAAGAGGAATCTTTTTACTCCCTAGCTTTCTAGAGGAATAAATGACATACAAAAAAGTTGTATTATAATGCATTATATCTGTATATAATGTGTTATAATGTATAACTTGATGAGTTTTGATAACAAAACCATCACAAAGTAATAAATATATTCATTTCCCCCATTTATATGGAATTTAATAAACTTATTTTGATATAAATGCAGACACACATACTGTTCTAAGAAATAAAAATAAGATCTCATGTATACTTTAGTTTTCTCCAATGATCATATCTTACAAACCTATTGTATAATATCACAATCAAGGCATTGACATTGATATAGTTAAATACCAAACATTGCTTTCAACACAAGTATTCTTCATGTTTCCATTTATAGGAACACTTATTTCCCTCTTGGCTTACCTCTCTTCTAATCTGTTTTTCCTTTTTATAACTTTGCCATTTCAAAAATATTTTATATATGTGGCATTATATACTATGTAACTTGCTGGGATTTGCTTTATTTTTCTTAGCTTAATTCTCTAGGCTGTTGTGTGTATCACTAGTTCATTCTTTTTTATTGCTGAGTAGTATTCCATGGCAAGGATGTACTAGAATTTGTTTAACCAGTTGACTGACTGGATTGTTTCCAGTTTGGCATTACAGATAAAGCTTCTATGAACATTTGTGTACAGATTTTTTATGAACATGTCTTCATTTCTCTGTTATAAATGTCTAGTTGTATAACTGCTGAGATTTGTGGCAGCTGCATGTTTAGTTTTCTTAAGAAAAGAAAACTGGCTGTATGAACGTTTTCACATTTCTATCAATAACATATCTATGATCTAATTTTTCCTTATCCTTGCCAGTATTTGGTGTTGTCCCTGTTAAAAAAAAATTTTGCTGACAGTATGTAGTTAAACCTCATTATGGTTTTAATTTGCATTTCCTGAATGACAAATGATGGTGAATATTTTTCATGTGCTTATTTGCTGTCTGTCTTCTTTGGTGAATTGTCTCTTCATGTTTTTTGCCCATGTTCTAATTAGATTATTTGCTTTTTTAGTGTCAATTTTCCAGAGTCCTTTTTATATTTTTGATACTATGTATTTTCTCCCAATCTGTGACTTTTACAAATTTTTTCTTAACTGATTTTTTTGCGGAGCCATAGTTTTAATGTTTGTTGAAGGTTAGTTTATCATTTTTTTCTTTTACAGATTATGCTTTTGGTGTGATATTTAATAACCTTTTGCATATTCTTAGATCCTGAAGACTTTCTCCTCTTTTTCTCTAAAAGCTTTATATTTTTATGTTTTGCATGTAAGTATGTGATCCATTTTGAGTTATTTTCAATATAAAGTTTAATAATTTAATATAAAGGAATAGGCTGTGTTCTATTTTGGAGGGGAGGGGCAGAGGCATATGGATATTCACTTGCTCTAGCACTGTTTATTGAATAGCTTCTTTATTTTATTGAATTGGTTTTGTACTTCATCAAAAGTTCATTGAATATATTTTTTGGATCTATTTCTGGGTTCTCTATTCTTTTCCATTGATGTGTCTGTTAGTACCACATAGTGTTAATTACTGTAGCTATAATAGGCTAAGTCTTAAAATTGGATGGATTGATTATTTCAGCTTTATTATTTTTTCAAAATTATTTTAGCTATTCCAGTTTCTTTGCCTTTCATATAAGTTGTAGTAAATCTTGTCTACAAAATATCCGCTGAGATTTTTGTACCAATTATGTTAAATGTGTATATCAATTTGGGAGAATTGACATGTTTAGTATGTTGAATCTTCCAATCCATGATGATAATACAGCTCTCCATTTATTTAGGTTTTTAATTTCTTTCAGTAACATTGTGTAGTTTTCAGCATATAAGTCCTGTACTTGTTTTGTACACCTAACTATTGTATCTTTTTAGTGAGTGTAAATGGTAATGCATTTCACATTTTGTGTCTATGTACTCATTGCTAGTACATGGAAATGTATAGATTTTGTATGTTTATTTTACATTTTTTGACCTCACTGAACTCACATATTAATTATAGGATTTTTTTGGTCAAATTTTTGAGATTTTTTTTTGTGTAGACCATCATGTCATCTACAAACAGGGTCAGTTCATTTCTTTCTTTCTGAACTCTATCTTATAGTACTGGCTCAAATATGCAAAACCGTGTTAATAAGAGTGTGAGTGCAGACATCCTTGCTTTGTTTCCAGCCTTAAAGTGGAAGCATGCAGTCTTTAATTATAAATATAATAATAACTGTAAATTTTTTAGATGCTCTTTATAAAACTGAAAAAGTTACCCTCTTTTGTTACTCATTCTGAGAGTTTGTAATCATGAATGGCTACTGAATTTTGTCAGATGTTTTTTCTGCATTAATTGATATGATCTTGTGATTTTTTTCTTGTTTAGCCTGTTAATAAGGTGGATTATATTGATTTTTAAATATTGAACTAGTCAGCCTTGCCTCCTTGAACAAATGCTTCTTAGTTATATGTGTAATTATTTTTTATATTTGCTGAATTCTGCTCATTAATATTTTGTTAAGGATAATTACATATATATTCACAAAGAATATTGTTCTATAGATTTCTAATTTTTAGAAAATGTTCCTTTTTTCTTTATATTCTGGAAAATATATTATAGGATTGGTGTTAATTCTGTAAACACTTGGTTGAATTTTCCAGTGATGTAGGTCTAGAGATTTTATTTTGGTTGTGGTGGGGAGTTATTAAATAAAAAAATCATTTCTTTCATAGTAATAGAGCTATTTAGATGATCTTTTTCATATTGGGTGTATTGTAACAGTTTGTGTTTAAATATTTATTAATTTCACCTAAGTTTTCAGAATTATTGGTGAAAGGTTGTTCAGAAAATTTCCTTATTATTCTTTAAATATGTTTGGGATTTGCAGTGATATCCGTTCTCTCCTTTTTAAAACTGGCAATTTGTTTCTTCTTTAGTTTTTACCTGTTATTGCTGACTGGCAGTTTATTAATTTTGTTGATCTTTTCAGAGAACTAGCTTTTGGTTTTATTGAGTTTTCTTTTTTCATGTGTTTTCGATTTCATTGCTTTCTTCTCTTGTTTTTATTTTCTTTTTGTTACTTAGTTCATGTTTAATATACTCTTCTCTTTTTAGTTTCTTAAGATAGGAGCTAATGTCATTGATTTAATTTTTTATTTTTTAAAAATTTGGGTAGAAAAAGGTGTATAATTTTAGTCGGCAAGATAGTAAGGAAACAGCTCTGTGAATAGTAGTAGGATGGCCAGTGGAGTAACTGACAGAGGACTTGGCAGAGGAGCAGGAACTACCAGCCATCCTTTCTCTCCTTTTGGCATTGACATCTACAGGATTCTTTGAGACCAATCACACAGCTTCATTATTTGGTTGCTTGGGAGTATCTAGATTCTAGACTGTAAATCATACCTTGTTTGTAGTTGTCATTGTCACAAGTCCCAGGGCTCTTAGAATCATGGAGAATTATGAAATGAATGAAGAGATATAAAACTGCAAAAGTGCACAGGCTAATCCTACTATTCATCCTAATCTAGAGATTTTTCATTGCCTTAAATAATGGGATTGAAGATGACTTTTGGAGGTTGTGTTAGCTATTTTACATCTTTCGGAGAATTTTTGAGAAATACCAGATAGAGGCTTTATCTGACTTTTGGTTCTCCCAAAAATAGATTTTGAAAAAGGATTTGGATGCTAGCAGACTGTTTGGGTGGTGATCCCGGGGAGCATGGTAAGCAGTAGGGGAGATAAGACAAGGAAGAGAAGAAAGCCAATAAATAGTGCTTTCATAAATGGATTACCTTTCTGGGCAGCTATGGCTCAATTCCCCTGGGTCCTCTGAGAGACTGTATAGAACACCCTGTGCCCCAAGGATTAGGAAACTGGAATATTCATCCACTAATTCCCATACCTCATTGGTTGACATCTCTTGGGGGCATGAACTCCAGGGCACTACTGAGCTGCAACTTACATGGCCAACCTTGCTTCTAGGGGCAGAGGATGCCCTCAGCCAGAGGGAAGCAGTTATCTGAGCTGTAAGTAAGCAGGTGAGCTGCATTATTTATCTGGAGATGCATAACAAATTTCATCAAAACTTCGATGAAATTTGAAACACACACATTTGTTATATCTCATCTTAAAACAACATAAATTTGTTATATCCCAGTTTCTGTAAGCTGGGAATCCAGCAGCTTAGCTGGGGCATTCTGCTCAGGGTCTCTCATAGGTGCAATCAAGTTTTCAGCTGGGGCTACAGCATATCAAGGTTCATCCAGAAGAGTATCAGCTTCCAGACTTGCTTCGGTGGCTTTTGGCAGGACTCAGTTTTTCACAGGCTGAAGGACTGAGGGCCTCGGTTCATTGCTGGCTGTTGGTCAAAGGCCTCCTTCAGTTTCTTGCCACATGGGCCCTCCATAGGGAAGCTCACAACATGGCAACAGTAGGGCACTGGTGCATCTGCTTCAGGAATATAACTTTATGCTGTTACATTAGCCCTGGTCAATGAAAAATATTATGGTTATCTTCATACTAAGAGGCCAGTTCTAGAGACTGGATCCGTCCAAGATCAGGGTTCCAGCATGGTTGGATTCTGATGTGAGTCCTCTTCTGACTTGCCAACTTCTTATCATATCCTGATATGATCTTATCATATCATAAACTGTCATTGATTTTAGACCATTCTCTTCTAATAATACCTCTAATGCTATAAATTGTTCTTTAAACACTGCTTTAACTGCATCTCAGAAATTTCAGTATGTTGTGTTTTGTTTTCATTTGGTTCAAAATACTTTTAATTTTCATTTTTAAAAAATCTATGGATTATTTAGAAGTGTTTATATATTTGTCACATATTTGGGGATTTTCGTCTTATTCTGGTGTTAATCTTAAAAAATATTATTTTGGTAGGAGTACATACTTTGTCTAATTTGAATAGTTTAACTTTGTTTGGTGGTGGTGGTGTCGTGTGTGAGTGAGTGATTTATGTTTTAACACAGAATATGTTCTCTTTTGGTAATCTTGTCTGTGTACTTGTATATTCATGTTGTATGGAGTGTGGTATATATTTTAATCATGTCAAATTGGTTGATAATATGTTCAAGTTTTCTTTGTCCTTACTGATTTTTTTATCTGTCTGTTCTATAAACTTTTGAGAGAACTCTATTAAATACTTCGATTATAACTTTAGATTTTGTTTATTTGTCCTTGGAATGCTATTTTTCCTTCAGTATTTTGAAACTGTCATTTGGCACATCAATGCTTAGTATTCTTACATCTTATTGATTAACTGACAACCCTCCCTTTTAAAAAAATAAAATGTCTCTTATTCTCTCATGTAATTCTCATTTCTCTGAAATTTATTTTGTCTGATACTACTGTAGGTACTTTAGTTTTCTTTTTTCTTTCTGTGCCCTAGATAGGATAATTTCATTTAACACATTTCAGGTTTTCTCATTCTTTCTTCAGTCTTCCCAAATATGCTGTTAAACTCTGGTGAATTTTTCATTTTAGTTATTGTACAGTCCAGCTTCAGAATTCCTATTTGGTTCTTTTAACATACATTCTTTATTAATATTCTCTATTTGTTGAGATATCAGTTTGCTAATTTCCTTTTTCTCTTTGTCAGTGGTTTCTTTACCTCTTTGAGCATATTTAAAATAGTTGATTTAAAGTCTTTGTCTAGTAAGTCCAATATCTGTACTTCCTAGAGAGAGTTTCTGTTAATTTCTTTTTTTGTGTGTGTGAATGGAGCCTGCTTTCTCTTTTTTTTTTTTTGTGCATGCATTATAGTTTTTTATCGAAAACTAGGTGTTAGGATGTTTTACTTCTGGAAATCAGATTACTTCTCATCCCCAGGAATTTTCGTTATTGCTGTAAGTTGTAGTTGTTTTTTTAGTGACTTTTTGAAACTATTTTAAAACAGTTTTATTGAGATATAATTCACATGCCACACAATCCATTCATTTAAAGTGTATGATTTAATGATTTTTAGTGTTTTCATAGATATGTGCAACCATCACCAGTCAGTTTGAGTGTAAACCAATTAAAAAAATATTACATTCTTTGTCATGTGTGGTCTTTGATATTTCTCTTCCTTTAGCTTACTGGTCAGCTAGTGATTTGATAGTGATTTTCTTAAGTGACTGGAGCCAAAGGAAAGAAAAAAAAAAGAAAAAAAAAACAAAGAAAGGGAGGGAAAGGAAAGCAAAGCAAAAAACAACAGAAAGAAGAGTCCAGATTTTTGCAGACTGGCTCTGTCGTAGAACATTCCTTCAATACTTAGTCAGATTATAACTAAGTCATACCTTCATTTCCTGTTTTTGTTTAGCTTAAAGGTTAGAGATGAAAGCTTATTTTTGGGTCTTTTCTGAACATATGTCTTACTCTGTGCATATGAGTGGCTCTCTAGATTCTCTGGTATATGGGGAAGCTTTACAAAATTTCCTGGAGTTTCCTAATCTGCCATCTTGCATCACTCTCCTCTATCTTAATTTTTATTAGGATGGTTAGTCTTTTTCTATTATTTTATTTTAGACAAGTTGTTTCCTTATATTTAGAGTGGGTTTCTTGTAGGCAACACATAGCTTAGACTTGCTTTTTAATCCAATCTGACATTTTCTGCCTTTTAATGAGTGTTTAGACCATGTGTTAGGCAGAGTAATAGCCCTCAAGAAAACTCTATGTCCTAATCCCTGGAACCAGTAAATATGACACTTTACATGGCATAAGGGAATTAAGTTTCCAGATGGAATTAAGTTTGTTTATTACCCAACTTTAAAATGGGGAAATCTTGGATTACCCATGTGCGTTCAATTGTGTTAGCCCTTAAAATCTGGGAACTTTTCCCAGCAGAAGTCAGAGAGATTTGAAGACAGAGGAAGAGGCAGGAGAAATTCAAAATGCAAGAGGGTCTCTGATTTTCTACTGCTGGCTTTGGAGATGAGGGAAGGAGACCATGAGGTGAGGCATGCAGACAGTCACTGGAAGTGGGGCTAGCCATCAGCTAATAGACAGCCAGTAAATAAATCTCACTCCTACAACTGGAAGGGCCAGAATTCTGCCAACAACCTGAATGAGCAAGGAAACAGATTCTCTCAGAGACTCTTCAGAAAGGAGTACTGCCCACATGAAATCTTGCTTTTAGCTTGATGAGACCTGTACCAGACTTCTAATGTTCAGAAGTATAAGATAATAAATTTGTGATGTTTCAGTACAATAAGTTTGTGGTAATTTGCTATGGTATATAGAAAACTAATGCAGACTGTTTATGTACAATGTAATTGTTGATATATTTGAGCTTATATATACTTGCTTGCTATTTGTATTATTTGTAATTCTTTCCCATTTTTCAGCCCTCTTTTGAATTATTTATTATATCTTTTTATTCTTTTTTTGGGAAGCCTATTAACTCTCTCTCTCTTTCTCTCCTTTTTAGTGGTTACTTTATGGTTTATAGTACATATCTTCATAACATTCTATCTTAAGTAATATGCCACTTCACATAGTGTTTCTTTCACTCATCTTATTCCACTGAACATATCTGTTTAAGTGTATGTACCCCTGTATGTGTTATAAATGTTTTAGATAGAAGTGGATAGAAATCTAACCCAAAGTATTTTAATAAAAAATAATGCTCTGATTGCCTGATTTGGGGCATTTTCTAATTCTTGAACTAAAAAACCTAGTCATAGGGATAGAAGTATTGAAAGGCCAAACCGGGTTGTGAGCCTCCTTTTATGATCAGAAGGGCACTGGTTTTATTGTTGTAGGCAGAAAATATTCTTTCATATGGGTTAGCCAGAGAAAAGATGAGTAAGACAACTTGGTGTGGGGAGGTACATGATTTGGGCTTATCCTTTGCTTTCTTTTGCCTCGTCATATGTCTACTTTGATTTTAGGCCAATATCTCATAGTAACTACTGTTACATTCTATGCTCCATGCATTCTTTTCTTAAAAACTAGCTTTATTGAAATATAATTCACATATAATACAATTTACCTGTTTGAAATGCACAATTCAGTGGTTTTTAATATATGTGAAACCATCACAAATCAATTTTAAAACATTTTCATCACCTCAAAAAGGAATCTCATACCCTTTAACTATCACTCTGTTATCTCTCCTCCCCTGCCCTGCTGCCAGGCCTAAGCTACCATTAATCTACTTTCTGCCTTTATAAATTTCCCTGTCTGGACATTTATACAATTTAATCATATAATTCTTCATCTTCTGTTACCTGCTTCTTTCACTTAGCATAATGTATTCAAGATTCATTCACATTGTAGCATATATCAGTACTCTGTAAGGCCAAATAATATTCTGTTGTATGGCTATATCACATTTTGTCTTTCTCCTCATCAGCTGATGGATATTTGTTATTTCCCCACCTTTTGGCTGTTAGGCTATTAAAAATAATGGTGCTGTAAACAAATTAACATGTGAACATGCTTTTATTTCTCTTAGGTATATACCTGGGAGTAGAATTCCTAGGTCATATGGTAGCTATGTTCAGTTGTTTAAGGAGCTACCGAAGTGTTTTCCAAATGGCTGTCCGTTTTATGTTCCCATCAGTGGTGCGTGAGGCTTCCAATTTCTTCTTTTACTTACCAAGTGTTATCATTAGATTTTTTTTTACTGTAGTCATCCTAGTGGTTATAAGGCAGTATCCCACTGTGATTTTGATTGGTATTTCCTTATGGCTAATGATGAACATCTTTTTTATATTTATTGGTCATTTGAACTTTTTTATAGGAATATCTATTCAAATCCTTTGTCCATGTCATTTTGTTGTTAAGTTGTAAGAATTGTTTGTATATTCTGGATAAAAGTCCCTTATTAGATATATTATATGAAAGTACATTTTATTCTGATTATTCTTAGATTATTCTTAGATTTTCAGATTTGACTACTCACTAAAATTTATTTGTAACCCCAAATCAATATTTTTGCTACTTTCATATTCAAGAACATGTAGGTGTTCAGAGTCAGAAAAAAATTGAGTTACCTGGTACATACATTTTTTGCCTGAGGTGGCACAAATCAACCCTCTGCCTCTTTGTTTCAGCTCTTCTATTATAAACAAGTATCTTTTTTGTGGCCTAGTGTTAGTTTTTTTTTTTTTTTTTGTATTTTGGGGCTTTCTCTTGGTCATTTTAAAATAGCTATTCAAAATAGTTCCCAAGTGTAGTGCTGAAGTGCTGTCTAGTGTTTCTAAGCACAAGAAGGCTATAATGTGCCTAATGGAGAAAAAAAAATATGTGTTAGATAAATTTCACTTAGGCATGAGTTATAGTGCTCCTAGCCATGAGTTCAGTGTTAATAAATCAACAATATATATTAAATTAGGTGTCCTTAAACAGAAACATATTTAAAAAGGTTATGTATTGATTAGTTGACAAAAATGTTGTGACCAGAAGCTCTCAGGAGCCTAATCCTATATTTCCCTTAGGGGCAAGGATTCAATATTTTTTAATTCATTGTTTGCCTTGACTTGAGGGAACACAATTATTGTGAATAATGAGAATAATGTGAATAATTCTGTGGGTTGCCTTTTCAATTTCCTGGTGATATGCTTTAAAGCATAAATATTTTTAATTTTGATGAAGACCAATCTATTTTTTGTTTTTGCTTAGCTTTCAGTGTCATATGTAAGAATACTTTGCCAGGTCTTAGGTCATGAAGATTTACTCCTATGTTTTCTTTTAAGATGTTTATAGTTTTAGCTCTTACTTTTAGGTCTTTGATCCATTTTGAGTTAATTTTTTGTGGGTGGCATGGAGCAAAGCTCCAATTTAAATCTTTTGCATGTGGCTGTCCATTCGTCTCAGCACAATTTTTTTTTGAATAAACTATTCTTTCCTTTTTGAATGGTCTTAACAGTGTTGTTAAACATCAGTTGACCACAAATATAAAGGTTTATTTCTGGACTCTCAATTATTTTCCATTTTCTATATGTCTATCCTTATGCCAGTGACATACTGTCTTGTTTACTCTTTCTTAGTAGTAAGTTTTGTAATGGAGAAGTGTGAGCCCTATTTTGCTCTTCTTTTCTAAGATGAGTTTTGCTCTTTTAAAATCGACTTGTCAATTTCTTTAAAGGAGTCAGTTGGGAATCTGATGGAGATGGCATTGAATCTGTAGATCAGTTTGGAGAGTTTTCCTATTCATGAACGTATCAAACAAGTTATTTAGAACTTGTTTACTTTTTTTCAACAATATTTTGTAATTTTTTAAAGTATAAATTTTGTACTTTTTCTAAATTTATTACTGAATATTTTTCTTAAAAAATTCAGTTTCCCAGTTTTTCAGTACAGTTCATTTATTCTTGATTGTTTACAATTTTTCAATCATGCTCTGTTATTTCATGCCTCTGGACCCTCATAGATACTGTTTCTTCTGTCTGGAAAGTCTCCTAACCCTATTCTCATTGTTGAATTCTTATATATCATTCAGGACTCAGTTCTTCCTCTATAAAACAATCTATGATCCTTTCCCTTTTCTTTCTTTCCTTCCTTCCTTCCTTCCTTCCTTCCTTCCTTCCTTCCTTCCTTCCTTCCTTCCTTCCTTCCTTCCTTCCTTCCTTCCTTCCTTCCTTCCTAAGAGAAATAGAAGTTGATTACCATTTTTTTCTCAAATTTAAATATAAGTATGATTAGCTCAGTAGTTAAGAGCATGGATTTTTGATTAGACACATTGGGTTCCAAATTCAGCTTCTACCATGTTATTTAATTTGGGGCAAGTCACTTGACTTCTCTGAACCTCAGTTTTCTTACATATAAAATGAGGGCAAGGTGTGTAACTTTTTGCATCAATTTCTTTACTTCACAGGCTTGTTGAGAGGATTATATATGTTACTATGGGTAAAGCACTTAAAACAGTTCCTGGCTCAAAGTAAGACTTTATTATTTTTCTCTATCTGGTTCTTAAGTCCATGATATTTGCACCGGTCATATTGTTCCCATAAATTGTGTTTGATAAATATTTTTTTTTACTGGTAAAGCTATTGTGATGCTAATGGTTGGAGTTATGGTGGCAACTCTTTCAGCTTGAATTCAGTCCTTAAGGAGACTGTCAAATGCTATTTTTCCTAATAAAATTATCAGAATAAGATTCAATTACCTTATTATAAGCCAAATGTAGACCTTTACTAGCCATCATCTAGAGCTGCCTTACTAGAAATGACTGCCCTTTCATTAAATATACTTTAATGTTACAATTTCTTAATTTTTAAAAATTGTCAGCTGTCCTGAGAATTCAGGTGATTGTTACAAATCAGTAAAATCTGCCAACCATAAATACTTTGAGGTCTAATTCTCAGTGGTATTCACTTTTCATGAATAAATTAACATGTAATAATAACATGGACACACAGATTAAAACATGTGATGATGATTTAAGTAAAGAACTTAGGGTACAAAATTCTAGAATATTCTCAAGAGTATATGATTTGAAAGTGCATTGAAAAATATACCTTTTCATAAATGAAATAAAATTTCTTTTATGGTTTTAATAATTATTTATTTTTAGTAAACCTAAGAGATCAGAAGATGTTCTATGTCCCTGTTCAAATGACCAAGTTGCTGCAAAAATTATAACTGATTAATCTCATTTATAAAATATATTTGATTTACACTGATCACATATGATTTATACCAAGAGCTATAAAAAATGACAGCCTCTTTTTTTGGACAAGAAATCACGAATGTGCCAAAAGGTATCTTATCATTTTGTACTACAAATGTTATAGAAAATGTACCTTAGAAATGGCCAAAAACAACTTGGACTTTGGAATCAGATTTCAAAATACCATGTTCAATATATTTGAATATTGAATATATTTGAATGTATTAAATAAATTTAGATAAACATTTATCCATCATTTTTTCCTTTTATCCTTTCTGGCTGGCTACCCTTTGTCTGTAGATTTTGTATTATATCAATGCAAACCAGTTGAGCCTATACTTTCCTAGAGTATCATACCACTGGCCACTTGAATCTCATGAGTTGTGTAACCAGTGTAAGTGGATTTTACACCTTTGAGATGCATTCACTTCCTCCTCTGCTACTCTCAAGATGTTCTTATGCACCTAGATATAATTTCCTGCATATATATTTTTCTTGTCCAAAAGATAATTTTACAATGATCAGGTTAAATCACTTCTCCACAAAAGTGTTTGTATACCTGATGCCATTCCTTATGAAGATGTTAACAGCAGTGAGGAACTAGATCATTAGGTTTCGCCTTACCATTCTTACACCCTAGAATAGACTCTCCAGAGTCTATTCATTCATTTATTCATTTTCCCATCAAAAATAGTTATTGTTGCATACCCTGTGTTACGTTTTCTTTAGGTCTCTTAAAACACATTGATAGAGAACCTATTTTGTTTAGTTAGTTATTTATCTCTAGACATCTGTTTCCTCAATAGACTATATATATTATGAAGGCAGAGACCATGTTTGTTTTGTTTCTCCTGATATGTCTGGCCCCTGATATTGTCACTTTTAAACAATTAATTGATTGAATGACTTGAGGGTTTGTGGTGAATTAATTCAATATTTTAAAGAACTGAAAAAGGAAAATGACTATTCTGTAACTTTTTAGGAAGAAGGGCAAATTTTTCCTAACATGGAAATAATCTTATATGTACTCATTTGTTAAACTTTATTCTTATCTTTGGTAGAAAACTTTAAAAAACATTAGAGTTGGAAGTGTCTTAGTAAAATCTCTTCCTTCCTTTTTTAGTGAGGCTAGAAAAATTAAGAGGTTTACCCAATGTCCCACAATTGTTATGCAGCAGAGCTGGGACTTTAACCCAAGTGTCAAGAGTGCCAGATCTTTAATCATATTCCTATACTGTTACACTGTGTGAGGATCACCTGAAAAGAGTGATTATGTGTTTTACACTTTAGTCTTTATACACCAAGGTGAAATTATATCACCCTAGATAAAGATCCTAATCCCGAAGAGAGATCCTTGATTAAATCAGTATAATCAAATGTGACAGATGTTAGTTGGCATTGCATTTCAGGAAAAAATAACTTGAATTTGCTGAGTCCTAGAGCTTACAATTGTCTCTTGCATGAAAATGTTGCATGAAAATGTGTTGGGGCTTTGACATGTGTGGCAACCAATTCTCAAAAGAGTGAGTCATGCCTCCTCCTACTCTGCAACTGTCGGTGCTGGCTTCCAGCAAAAGGTTGGAAACACTGCAGTCATGGCTTTGCTTACTGGGAGAGAAGAGGCCATGAGCCAGGGGGAAGGCAACACTGGAGGAAAGTCAGGAAGACTCTGAGACAAATGAGGTTGAAAATGGAACCCTAGAGGAGGAGACTAACCATTGGATATAGGCTTTGAGAAGCAATGAGACTAATCCAGAGAATTTTCTAAGATCTGTCAGCTTTAATTCCTGCAAAGAGAAATGACAGATTTAGAAAATGTAGGTATGATTTTACAGGTATGATTTTGAAGATGCTGAGTATCCAGAGTGTTTTAGAGTGGGTTGCATTATCTAGGGAAATTGTGGGAAGACCAATAAAGAAGAACAGGAATGAGACAGGCAAATTAGTTCTAAAGGAAAAATTGAGTAGCAAGGCAGAGCCCTTTTTTAGGTAATAGTCCTTTGGGTTGACTTTCACTGCTTCGTATCTTGGGGGTGTCTGGCCATCTCTTTGTCTGCTGGAGGCAATTAATTCATTCCACTCCTGCTGCCTATTGGGGATACATACTGTTAGGCTACTGCCATTAGGTTTCTCACTGGTTCTGGGGTAGAGTTATGGCAGGGGTGTTCATGCCAAATAGCTGATATAGGGCTAGGGTATAGTGGGAGTTGACTGTGTGGCACACATAATAATCCTGAAGTATTTTGGAGTGAGAATTTCCATAGCTACTTTTTTATGAGGTCACCTGAGTTGGGATCTTGGGGGAAGGTATAAAGTTTTAAAAATATAAAAGAAAACCATGCATAAAGAGAAATTTGTCTATGTACAGAAGCAAGTGGTAATGGCAGCTTAATTTTCATGGAGTAAGGTGGTTAGAGTAGTGGAAGAGGAGTGAACAACCAAAAGACAGTTGCGACTCATTTTTAGAGTAAGCTGAGTCCTGACTCAGGCAGAAACATACATTTCTGAGTAGAACCAGCACATTTATATGAATTTCCATGTGAGAAAAGAACTAGAATTATGAGAAAGACACCCAAGGAGGGGTATGGACAACTAATCCAGAGTTCACCTAGTATCTGTCTCAAATTTTAGGTTAAATATTGGCCCATATTAAACCACATTATGAATCAACATTATCCTTCCTGCATTAAACACCACTGATATTGAACATCTATTAATACATTATTGTATAATATTTTTGTTTTTTTCCTCCTTCTCTCAATATTTTATTAAATATTTCTTAATAATATATACTAATACATATATTTTTGGCATTTTAAAGTTGTTCTGTGTTGAAATTTTTTTGGGAAAAGTAAGTTTGTTTTCTGTTTCTTTGATTTCTCCCACCATTTAAAATACAATGCTAGGAACTTAATTGTCTCAATAAGTATCTGCTGATAGATTAATTTTCTGAAAAGAATGTGAATTAATTGTGTTCTTATCTGTTATTGTGTAGTAAAAGTTGTGCATGCCATAAAAGTATTACTTTTCCTATTATGGGAGGAACCTGGTTTTGATATCAAATACAACTAGGTTTTCATCCCTGCCCAGCACTTAAATACTTGTAGGATTTTGAGTACGTTTTATGATACTCAGTCTCAGTTTTGTCATCTATAAATGGAAATAGTAATTCCTATCTTACAAAGTAATTATGATAATTACATAACCACATAGATAAGAAACCACTAGAATACTGTATAACACATGGCAGGCCGTTTCATCTTTCTTCTACTCTACTCTCAAACAATATTCTGTTGGAAAGACCAGTTTTAATATTAGCTCCCACATTTATCAAGTGTACAATTCTGGAAAGGCAACTGGACTTCTCCAAATTGAGTTATCTGTAAAATGAAACTAAGAGAGAAGATTACACAAAATAGTTAATGAGAATAGATTTTGTAAACTATAAATCCCTTTACAAATGAAATATATTTGCTAGCATCTATATTTTATTCACTGTGATAAGGCACTCAGAAAGGACATTTATGTTTTTAATTTTCTTTCCTCTTTGAGTAGAAGAAACTTGCCCAGTGAATTAAGGTTTTCCAACTTAATTCAATTTTAGGAGACCTGGTTTCAAAGTAGAATGTTATCACTTATCTCTTGGTCACAGAGTCTAATTATGATGGAATCCTAGTTGTTATCATATACATTATTTAGTAGAAATGCTAAATATAATATTTTCAGTTGTTTGCAGCAAATATCAGCCCTTTGTTCCTGAAAGATGTGCTTTGAATTTATTGACTTAACTTCAGAACCACTTTTTCTCACCCTTTTTCATATCTTCCAAAAATGATTTTTGTAGTTGATCATAGTAATGAACATTTAACAGAGCTAATAGACATTAAACATGTTATACAACACATACATTTGTAAGCTTTAATTTCAAGAATATAATGAGAACCACTTGTAACAGTCATTCACAAGAAACATGAAAACATGAAAGGTAGGTAGATAATGCACAGTTTCTTAAGGTATTATAGGGAAGACTTGTATATGATGCAAATGCAAGGTTAGTATTAGGCTTAGCTTTTTTTTTTGAACTCAAATGGTAACATGCATATTTGGCTTCTATTCACTGAACTTCCGGAACCTCCTAAGCAAGATTTATCTTTTTCACATGAGGGCATTAAGACAAATTCCATCACAACTGTTGCCACACATTTCTTGCCATGTGCTGTGTAGTTAGTTTACCCAGAGCATACTTCAAAGGACTATAATTTCAGTATTTTATCACTTCAGCATTTCATCTGTCGTTCTGGCAATATTTGATGCCTCTTTTATCCTTCAGTTTTTTCCATATAAACTATTAATATATATGAAAATGCATGTGTCTCTCTTAGACTCTCATTATCATCTTGCCTGCACTGCTAGTTTTGCATGCAGCCTGCAGTAAATTCAGTGTGGATGGTCTAAGTAAGTTATGGAAAAGCTAAATGTGATTGGACAGATTCATAATATGTAGTCAGATTATACACTACTGACTATATATTTTTTTCTCCTTCCTCTACACCCACACACAAGGCAGTGTGTTTACATATATACATGCTCCATGAGAGAAGTCTTGGCCACACATAAAGAAGTTGATAAAGTCCAGGAGTCACATAGCACTTACTAGACATTGAGTACCTCATGAATCAGCTAGAGCTAACTATAAATAAAAGGCCATGGGCTCATTACTGTAACTGTTATGGGCCTTTTTCAGTGATTGGTTTATAATCGAAAAATAGGGACCAGCAGGCTGTTTACAATATTTCATGTCAAAGGAGTAAATGTCCATAATCAGCAGTTTCCTTTTTTTCCTTCTTGAATCAGGACTCATTATTAATACATAATGGCTAGGAAAAATGGTTGGCTCCAGGATTTTTGGGTTGTAATTTCACCTCAGATGCCAGAACACAAAGCCCTTATGTGACCCTGCATTAATGATTTATCATCCCTGTGTTCCTGTTTACTAATTTTCTGAAATGCAGTCATGTTACAATCTCATAAAATTAAGCTCAGCTAGTTAGCTCGTTGGTTTACTTTCTGGTCACCCATTCCATTTTTTATGATTTTAACTTCTGCTTTCTTGTACAGTGTATTTGTTAAAACTTTTAGATGCACGTGACAGAAATGCAGTTTGAAGTGGTTTAAAAAGAAAGAACTGATTGACTTACTTGCTTCCTTCATCTGATGGTGCTCCAACCAAGAATAGGGCTTTAGAGAGTAGTCACATGACCTCCCTTTCTTACAAAGGAGAATCTTATTTCACTTGCAATTTACAATTTCTGGGTTTTGCCAGGTCTTTCAGTGGATTCTTCAGAGCCTTTATTCTAGAAAATCTGGGGTGTCTAAGCCTTTTCTATGAGAATGTTCATATAGAAGAAACAAACAATAGTGGAAGAAAGGTTTCGTTTGCTTCCTTCTGTGTAAGGAAACAAACTATCTTTCCATTTTCTAACAGAGGCCTTTTAGACTTCAATCACTTAAGCTTATTAGGCCAGGTCTGTAAGGGACTAAAATAAGACTCTCTTACTTTTTAAAAAATGACATAACCAAAATTCTAAAGGATATTTCAGTACCATAAGATTATAAGGTTACACATAGTTTTAATACCGTTCAGGATTGTGTTTACTACTTACTGTGTTTCCAGAAAAGTTCTAAAAACATAATTTGATGAAAACAGTAATTTTAGTGACTGATATATGCTTTTATACTCCCTGTTACCATCTTCCCCTTCCCATGACATTTTTGGGTTCTGTCACAGTATTATCAGGTTTATGATAGATGACAGATGGAGAACATACATCCTTTTCTTCCTTGAGCTCAGCATCCACTGCCAACAAAGAAAAGATCTCTGCTTCCTTTTTACAGCTACTGATGTTACAATGTCCATAACAGATGCCCAGCTATTGTCTTTTGGTCAGTAGTTACAATTTGTATCCCTATTCAGAGAATCCTTCTAGTATGGATAGTTCATGTTGTTTCATACCCACCCTTCAATCTATAACCAGATGGTCTCAGATGGGATTTGCTTTATCTTAAGTTTCCTTGTATAGCTGGGGTCCTTATATTAATCTAAGTAGGAATTAATATATGTCCAAGGAATGTGTAATGAACTGGTAGAACAACCTGCAAGGAGACTATTTGGATGGACCAGTTTGCATGAGATTTTCTCCTTCTTCTCTTCCTCCCTCCCTCCCTTCCTTTCTCTGCTGGAGGAGACTTAGGAAGCATATATCTGAGATGGAAGACTGGAGAATGAAAGAATGAGGATTAAACACAAGGTCTGTTTTCTCAAATTGATCCCTAGGCCTAGCCCCATGTATATTTGTCTAAGCATTTCAGAGAGAGAGAGAGAGAGAGAGAGAGAGAGAGAGAGAGAGAGAGAGAGAGACAGACAGAGAGAGTGAGAGAGAGAATATAAATGAAAGCCAGCCAAGGGACCCTTTTTATGAGGCCTTCTGTGAGACAAATGAGCATAGTCTTCACTACTTTAGTCCTCTTATGGTAAATGGTGTTAGAAAGTGGAAAGAGGCACAGCCTCTCCATTTCTGCATAAAGCACATGGTTGTTTCAGAGCACTGATATCTTTGGAAAAAATTGGTACAATTTTTTTTTCCCTCAAGATTCTGCAGGCAGCTTTGTAAGCAACGGGAGGCAGCATCCTTCCAAGACATTGGCATCTCTGTGGTGAGCTGCTGCTGCTTTGAATTTAGTAAACTTCCCTCATATTATTTTTTCAGCAATAGACATTAGTGAAGGAGACTGAGATTAAAAGAACATGGTGGACCCTACTTGGTAATTGGCAGGACTGTTCATGAATTCCCATAAAACACATTTGAGGGACTCTTAAGAATTCTGAGTGAGACCTGAGATCCTATGAGAACAATTTGAGCAAATAGTTAGTGAAATAAGGAGTATTACTTTCAACTGGGTCATAGTTATACTCCATGAGACCTGGGCAAACAGTTTATTCTTGCAAAGATTTTGAGTTCATGGTCCTCTTTAAGAGATATTGAAGAATTGGTGCAGGCATCTTGAGAGGAAAGACTTTAGATGAAGAACTGTTATTACTAAATTCTTATCTTTTTGATAAACTCTGTGATCCACTAAAGATGAATACATACACACACATAAATATACATGTGTACACACATACGCACAGAAGTAATTGATTTTAAAGAATCATTAACCATAGAATGATGCCAAATTTGGGTTGTTTTGATGTACTTTCATCTCTTTATTTACAATTTCTTAGAAACACATGATTTACATAATCACAGATGTTTGGGAATATTGCTATGTGGTAGAATTTCACTGTAGTCAATTTTTTATTTTATAAGAGATAAGCTATATAAGCTCCAAGAAATATTTTCTAATTCCTGGGAATGTTTATTGAGGCAAACCACATATCTAAGATATTTAGGATAGGTTAATCTTGCTATTTCCCCATGACCTGAGTTAGGGCCATTGTCTTTATCATTAACCTAAATTCTTTTCCTTTTTTTTGAACCATTAAAAAATACTAATGATATCAGTACACTCCATAGCTTCTTTAACTTTATCCAATTTATAGCATTTAATTACACTTACTAGAAGTGCTGATTTGTTTCACAAATAAGTCTGTGCTAACCTATATCATAGCAGCTCTCTTTCAACACATTTTTTCGTTCCATTTTAGTCAGTCTATTAACTAAGTCACATTTACAGCCTGACCACTCTTGTATGATCTTAGCAATGTCATCTTCATTGTTTATTTACTATGGAAGCTTCCAGAGAACATGATATTTTTTTCTGTGGTTGCCTGGAGTTTGTGTTTGGACACATTGAACTAGTTTCTATTTCATTGGCTGTGACTTGCATTTATGTGAATATTTTTTTGGTTAAGTATTCCAAAGATTTATATAAACACAGCAAGACAAAGCCTTCCTTTTTTGAAGGACATCCTCTAGGAATAATAATGCTTTAACTTATTCCTTTCTCTTTCTTGGTACTAGGCTAACAGCCATGAGAAAGGTGTTTTCTTTAGAAGGATCAGATGTCATTCTTCTCAAGTCATCAGAGCTACCTCCTGTAGAACTTTGGCTTAGTTTTCTCATCTTGAATTTCCCATTGATCTTTCATTTAGCTATAAGTAGGTCAAGCGAACCTGACTGGGTTCAGACAGGACTTAATTTTTTTCTTTCTTTGGCATGCCTACTTTAAAAATTTCATTAATGGTTATTCCCCAAAATTTTATCTCTTCAAACCTAAGATCATATGTGTCCTTTAAGACACGTAAAAAATAAATAGGAGGAATGAAAAAAAATACATTTAGTGAAGTTTGGAAGTCATTCAAATACAGAGAGCTTGACACAAGAAACCAAAACCAGTCTTCCTATGTTCAGAGATTTTTGCTCATGATAAAATGTGGCTTCCTGTTTATAAGGCTAATCTAAGTGCATAAAAATCAACTTGGTTATCAGAGGGCTCTTGCCAAACTGGGTGATGTAAGTTCAAATGATTAAAAAATATAGTCAAAGGAAATCTTAGTTAAATATAGGACTGGAATATTGAAATATTTCTCAGTGAAATATATTTGAACAAACTGTTCTTAGTGAAATATATATCATTCTAGCAGACTTTAATAGATATAAAAATATTAACATTTTATTTATCTGTTTTATTGTAAACACAATGAAAACTCAATTTTTCTCTGATTCATTACTTAATATGTTGAATAATCAAACACTATAAGAACAGCTTATTGCTCATGACAAATGTAGGTTTTTGATGATGTAAGCAGATTCTTTTAAAGTCTGCTCCTGTGACAGCAAATACAATACTTAGAGTTCAATACATTATTTTATATGTATTTAACATTATGTATAGAAATACTATGTTTAATGTAAAAAATTATATAAATGTTTTAACATATATATGATAGTCAATATTTACAAGTTAATGAGTAAATATTACAAAAAGTATAATTAATGTGGTACTTTTATATTTCTAAACTGGAGTGATTGCAGTGAAACCATTTCTAACTGAATTGTGGAAATAGTATGCCTAAGCATTTTACAGATGATAGATGATTTTATGGGGGCAGGCAGAGGGCTCCTGGAGTGTTGGGGAGGTCACTGTGTCAGGGTAATCAGAGTACATGAAGACATAAGTATATCAAATAGCCAAGAGCCCACAGAAATGGTCAGCACGCCTTGGTACAGCTCCATACTTCTTTAAAGGCCTTTCTAGATTGACAGTGGGGCCCAGGAGCCACCAAGACCATGGTAACAGCAGGAATGAGGGTGAGATCTGGCAGGCTCTTATTAGGAAGAAAATCCACTTTCTGCCCTAAACTTTTCCTACCCACCTCATTCACATTTTTTTCCTTGAATTTATTTATATTTTTAAAAACTCTGATAAACAGATTTATCAATTAAATAACAATTGTCTATACTTCAATTCTAGAAAAGAGCAATGTTATAAGAAAATGATATTGCAGATAGTTTAAAACATGATAAGACTATGACTTTAGGTTAGTATAAATTCTTTTTTAAAAAACACACTTATTGAGATGTAATTTATAAATCATGAAATTAATTTGTTTTAAGTATACAACTTATTGTTCTTAATATAGTCACGACTTTATGCAATAATCACCAGAATCTTATTTTGGAATATTTTTGTCTTCCCTTAGAGAAATTCTGTATCCATGAGCTGTTGCTTGCCATTCTCACACACCTCCTCCCACCATCCTTGAGCAATCATTAATCTACTCTCTCTGTAGATTTACTTACTCTGGACATGTCATATAAATGGAATTATGCAATATGTGGCCTTTTCTGATGACTGGCTTTTTTTACTTAGCATGATGTTTCCCAGATTCACCTATGTTGTAGCATGCAGCATGTATCAATACTTTATTTCTTTTCATTGCTGAATAATATTTCATGCATCAATTGATGGACAGTTGGGTTGTTTTCAGCTTCTGGCTATTGTGACTAGTGCTTCTGTGAACATTCATGTACACAGAATGTACAAGTTTGTATTTGAACATCTGGTTTTAATTCTAACACTACCTGTTTTTGTAATAGTTTTATTGAAAGAAGTCCACAGCTTAGGCATATAGTTCCTGCTATTTGTTCCAAATAAAGTCAATCCCTTCAGACAGCTGCAGAACTCTTTGCCCTTATGGCCTGCCTTTCCACCTGGCCAGAACACCAGAACTACTGTACTGGGCTGAGGGGCAGGGATCTGCTTTTATAGAGAACCGCTTCTTCCCTCCTTCTCTGCAAATGCAGGGGGGTAGCAACTCTTGGTTTTACTGCGTAGAATCCTCATCATATGAGTGAGCTGGGGTGGGGTAATTGGGGAACCAGTATTCTTCACCTAGAATAAACTTTCCACCCTAAGAATGAGGTCTGGTTGGAAGAAGAGCAACCTAGTCCTCTTAGCTATGCCACCCAAAAATGAATTTCTGCAATACAGGGCTGAAAGGCATGAGAAGCACCAGTAGCCTGTTTGAGATGAAACTGTAGCCCCAGACCTGAAGCTGGGGGAGAGGGAGTCTTTGCCTTCTTGACCACACATGCCAAGATCTTCTGGAGTAGACCTCTGTAACCTAGGAGGTGAAAGGTAGGGTAGGTTCATAATGGAGTGAGTCATAACTCAAACCCCGTAGACTCTTGCTGTTCTTATCAAGATTTAGTACATTTTCTTGAATGAATATTCCTCTGTCTGCTTTATGTACTTAGGACAATTTACAGAGGATTTATATAATTGCTTTTTATAATTTTCACTAGCTAAGTTGTTGTTTGCTGAAGAGTAGTTCTGAGCTCCTTACTTCACCATTCTGGAATTCCTGCCTCCCTAATATTTGAGTAATTCTGACAAAATGATAGTACTTATATATTTCACTAATCATTACTTTTTGAGTTTGCAACAATTTTTTTTCTTGATTTTAAAAATGTGTTTGGACAAATGGAGCCCAAAGAGTTTAAATTTGCCTGTCTTGTTATGGGAAGAGAGGCTCACTTTAGGCACATGTGTTTGCGAAAGCAGTGTTCCTATTATTCCTTTACTTGCACTTAGTCTTTTTGAGAGAGAACATGCCAATTCTACAATTATTTCTCCCCATGTATATCATTTGATCTTGAGTAATAACAGATTGTTTCTTTAATGGCAAATGATGATATTATGCTCACTTATGAAAGGTAAATTATTTCAATTTTTTCTAAAAAGACTGAAAAGTGAAAATAAAATGATACTCTTTTAGTGGAAATTTCTTGTTATGGAATTAGTCTGAGATAAAAGAAAATAAAAATTGTCATGGAAAGAGAAAACAAGATAAATTATGATCAGTAACATTATTTGAAAATTTGAATGGTTCATGAGGAAATAATTTATATGTCAGGGTCTGGCAGTTAATAGTGTATGACAGAATTTTTGGAAATGACATAGACCTCTGAGGAATGATTTTCAAAGTGTTAGCTCATTGACTTCGTTTTGAGTGTAGAACTTCTACAAGACTCTATAGCATAATCCCTCAAAATCATCTTTACTGTTCCTGTTTCTACAAGCAGCCCTTGAAGTTGGCCTTAGAAGAGTCCAAATTATAACATACAGGCTATTATTATATATGTGATATTTTTTCTAGGTAACTTACTGAGTCTAAATTTGTGGATTCCCCCCCACCCCCCATGAAATGATGGAAATAGTGATTTTGCAAATACAATTTCCCAAGGATCCCTGTTTTTATGGCTCTGAGGATTTCTGCTTAGGCAGTCAACCACCATTTGAAACAGCCTGGGCAAGTAATGTTTATCTGCCTTTGCATTTGAGATTATTGCGCATTCTTTTTAACGTACTAGAATTAAAGTGGTTTTCTGCCCATGAACCTATTTAGAGCAAATGTTATATCTCTTAGTACTTTTTACCTTTCCTAGGAATAATTTTTTAAAAATTGGGAAAAGGCCACTCTTTTTTATCTTCACACATAAGAGATAAACTTGTCTATGAATCACCTTTGGAGAGGATTGCAGATGCCACTGTCTAGTGGTGATGGTGACTACCCCCAGTTTCTGACTTAAAAGGGGTTTAAGATCACAGAAGGTAAAAGAATGGTTAGTAGCTGGACTTCTAACAATTTTTGTTCTTATTGTGTTACTGTACCCTCTTCATTGTCATTTCTTAACCTGAGAACATCTATTTATTTAATAATTACTATGTGCAAGATAGTGTAGCTCTCTCTCTCTCTATATTTTACTATGTGCAAGATAGTGTATGTGTATATATATATATATATATATATATACACATATATGTATATATATATATATATACATATATTTGTGTGTGTGTGTGTGTATCCAAATATGCTATTTTATTTAATTATGAAAAATAGTCAGTGAGGGAGATACTGCTTTTCCATTAGGAAAAGTAGCCTGACCATAACCACACAGAGCAGAAGTAGCAGAGCTGGAACTAAACTTAGATATTTTATCCTAAGTTGCTACTCTTTTCACTATACCACAGAAGAATAGTTGGGGGTGGAGGCAGGGGCATTTATGGGATGAAGGAGAGACCAGTGGGAAGAGAGAAATGACACAGGTTCCAAGAAATTAGGAGAAGGTAAACATGAGGTAGAGGAGAGGGTCTTCCCTCTTTTTTTTTTTTTTTTTGGCATGACATGTATTTCACTTAGGATCCAAAATTTTTAATTTATGAATTAAAGAAAAGATTTAAGTTGTTTACTAATACTGGTATTTCTTAAGTTGGTTTTATGAAGGTTTCAGCTTTTTAGGTTATGAATATTATAAAAGTTTACCAGACTTTGTTTTTAAAAACCATTATATATTTTAACCTAAAACTGAGAAGTACAAATGGTTGGGGGAATCTTCTTTGTACCTTACTTCTATAAAAAAGAAAATTATCAAAATTATGTGTACATAGTTAAGAAAACTAATAGGATAGAGGAATTTTCAGTGTTTTACTTTTTTCCATTTTAGTCTCCTGTGGCAGCAAACTACGTTTTCCATTTTACATCACTGAGTAAATATGCACTGACCACAGGTTACTGAGTTTTCATATTTATTTGTAACTTTCTTGCTCTGACAGATTATAGATGGATATATGAGGATTAAGCTCCCTATTTCATCTTTCTCCTTTATTTCTCTCTGTATTCTTAAGTTTTAATACTTATATTACTATTCAGTTTGTGATTTTGTTACCATTTTAAAGTCATGCATTTTCATATAAATTCTATTTTTGTTTTGTTTTATTAATTTTAGATAGTATCTCTTGACTCCTTGTTTTGTATGATAAATATTTTAATCCCCTATATATCCTTCTACCTGCTCTTTTCTCTTCCAGCTTCTCATAGCTGCATTTTCACAAGACTGTTAACATTTTCATTCTATTCTGTAGATATTAAGTCATGTATTCTTAGTGGGTAATGCTAGATGTTGAAAATTAATAAATACTCAATATTTTTTGTTTTAAATAATAATAGCTGATATGAATTGAATGATTAAAATGTGCCAGGCACCATTAAAATTGCTTTACATGCAGTAGCTCAACTTTCTTTACATATATATTTATATATAGGAATATACAAACAATACAATGAGGTAAATAATAAATTTTACTTATTTGTATGGGCATAGAAATGGAGGCATTGGGAAGTTACCTTGCTCAAAGAGACATAGCTAAAAATGGTGGAGCCAGGATTTACATTTGTGTAATTTCTGGAGTGTATTTTTGCTTGAATTAGCTTTTGCCATGTAGCAAATCACAGCAAAATCTCAGTGACTTAAAACAGCATCCATTTCTTTAATGCATGATTCATTGGGCAAAAGTTGGGGTGGCCTTAAATGGGTAGTTTTTTGAGATTCGCCTGGTTCATTCTAGCATCTGTGGGCAGTGAGGCAACTTGCTTCTAGAAGTTAGATAGGGGCCAAGGGGATACTCGGCCATGTGTGTTTCATCACTCAGCAGGCTAGTCTGGTCTTATTCATATGACTGCTGGTATGGTTCAGAGAGCTGGAGAGAGAAAGAGAAGGAGGAGGAAGGAGAGGGGGAAAAAAGAAGAAGTAAGGGAAAAGGTGGGAGAGGGGAGCGGGAGGGAGAGAAGAAGATGGGAACAAGGAGGAGGGTGGAAGGGAGAGGGAGGAGAAGGAAGAGAAGAGGAATGGGGAGGGGAAGGGGAGAAGGAGAAGGAGGAAAAGGGAGGGAGAAAATGAAGGAGGAGAAGCCGGTTAGGCCACTGGCCCGAGTTTGAAAATGGCACATTGTCATTTCTGCTACATTCTGTTGGCAAAAAAGCAGTCACAGAATGAGCTCAGGTTCAGAGGGATAGGAAATAAACTCTACCCCTATTGGCAGTTGCTGGAAAGTTATATTGCAGTTGTGTGCTTACAGAGAAAGATGAAGAATTGTGGCTGTTTTTTTGCATTCTACCATGATTCCCTTGGCCATTACACATATTGCTCTCTATTATATAAATATTATTTACTGGAGAGTCAATATGGGCTATGATTACATTTCATTCTCTGAAGTTCCAATGCCATCAATCTACATGAAAAATAAAACTGATTAAAAAAAGAACTCTTCTCTAGACTCCATCAGTTGCTTAATTATTATATGTTAATTTGTTTTATATTAGGCCATTTCTTTCTTGAACGTTTTTTTCCCCCTGGGATTTATAATTGTTATTTCCCCTGTGAGAAATATATGCTTACTTTATTATATCTATAATAATTTACAGCTTTTTATTTATTTTTTAATGCTTATAATCTATTCAATTTTTTTTTCTATTGAAGATATTCCTGTATGCAAATGATTCTGGTTATAATTTGTACAGATTTCTCTGTAGACTGTCATCTTGGAATTTCTTTACATGAGTTTTGGTTTGTTGTTTCTTTTTTATTTCCTAACATTTTCTTTCTAGATTTTCACTCTTATTTTTCTGAGGTGTATCTTCAAGCAACTTCTTAATAATACAAGTAAACTTTCTGAGACATTAGCTTTCAGAAAATGGATTTATTTTCCCTTTGCATTTACCTGAAAAATTGACAGTATGAAATTTTCTAGCATTAAAATGTTCTTGAGTATTTTGAAATCTTCTACTTCTAATGAGAAATATGATGGTAGCCTGACTCTCTGTTCCTTTGTAGATTCTGTGTTTTGTATGCTCTGTCTTTTTCAGATGTTAGATTTCTCTATCCTTTTTGTTCTAAAATTCCACAAAGATGTGTTTAAGCATGAATCTTCTGTTAATATCTGTTGGACCTTTTTAAATTTTAAATGTTTATATCTCAAGCTCTGGGAAATTTTTATTTTTTACTATTTTGATAATAATCTTTCCTTTTTTTTGCTCTGGTCTCTCTAGAATTTCTATTAATCAGATGTTTGACTTAGATTGAGTTTTCTCTGTATGTTTTTCATCTCTCACTCTTTTGTTCCACATTCTGGAATATTTCCTCAGCTTTTTCTTTTAAACTTCTGATTTAATTTTTAAATTTTTAAAATCATGCATTTAATTTTTAATGATTTCTCCTTTTATCATTGCATTTTATTCTTTCATAGATCACATGTCTTCTTGAACATTTCTGAATACATCTATGGGAGATTAAAAAATATAAAAAATCAGTTTCTTCTAGGTTTAGTTTTTCTGTTGGTTTACTTAGGTTTTTCTTTTTTCATGGAGTTAATTTTCTTCAAATGACCTTTGATTTCTGGGTATATATATTAGAATGATGAAATAGGTAGACCCTCTGTGAGTTCAATGTATACAGAGAATATACCTGTCAACCATCAGACTTAGTTTAACATGAGAAGGTTTATTGTACTGTATGAGGGTATAAGAGAAGAGGGTGAGGAGTTGATTATTAATATGTAGAGAACTTACATTAATCCTATTTTTTCAGCCTACTTCCAAATCTAATCCACTGATCTGTTGATTTGTGTTTCATAGTAATTTCAGGATTCTACTCTTCTCCACCACTGAAATCTCCACAAATATATTCTAGTCTGCAGATTTCTCTAATTCACTTACAATATTCTTTTATTTCTTTTCTATCTTACATATTTATTAAAATACATTCCCCCCAAACATGTTATTTTCTCTATGATAGATTTATACCTTTGTTATTGTTTTCTTTTTTTTAATTAAAAATGTTTAAAAAAATTTTTTTAGGCAAGGCAACCCTTGGTTGACCTCACAGATTGCAAGGAACTTATCAGCTTACGATCCTTTATTTTTTTTATTTTTTATATTTCACTCCTACAGCAAGCATCTGATCTTCCTAAGTGGTCTCCCATCCAAGTACTAACCAGGCCCAACCCTGCTTAGCTTCCAAATCAGAGGGGAACCAGCTTGTTCAGGGTGGCGTGGCCATAGATCCTTTGTTATTTCTTTAACATAATTTTTATAGGTTCTAGGGAGGGAGGAGGGGGAAAACTATGCTCTCAGTTGCCACTTGCAGCCAGAAGTTTTCTCCATACCTTACCTTTCAAAAAAAGAAAAACCCTCACTTCATATACTCTGCTCAGGAGGAATATCCAATCTTGTTTAACTGATGAAGGGATCTTCTTTCATGTGGTAACATCTGTAATTGCTATTTTTTCAGTTCTTTACTGCTAAAAGCTCTTAAGAATCAAGATGTTGTTTATGGTTTAGCATCTACTGGGATAGAAATTAAATACTCATATTGAATAATATACTATACAGATGTCAGTACATTATAGAATATGGAAAGATAGTTATAGTCCCCTCTTCCAGCTGTCCTGGGATTATCTGATATATGGGACAAGAATTCTTACCATACATGTATATAAATATGCTTAATTAACATAAACAGATTTCTTGTCAGTGGTTGGTATATTAATCTGGCAAACTATCTTTCTCCCATCCTGCCAAATTTTTGATTCCTTGAAAGTCTGCCAATCTAGTTCTTAATGGCTCTAAATATTGGGAATCCTTCATTTAGACTTCCTTGAAGCAATGGCCTTTCTTCTTGCTGCTATTATTATAATTCCTTTGGATTGTCCTCTTTCTTGCTCTCCCCGCTTCAAAACTCTAGAAAGTCACTCCCTTCCTCACTGGGTAGATCTGCCTATTCTATTCTCAAGCCCAGCTCATATTTTACTAAGCCCTCTGAATTCTTCAGGGAATGTTATTTGTATAGCCTCACATTTTTCTTCTCTCTCTCCTGTAAATACATCTAGTTCTGTGTTTTCACCATTAGCCAAAATATCCCTTAGCCTTTTCTTGGGAATTTTCATATACTTTCTCTATGTGTCACTTTTCCCAGTGCATGGTTATAAGGGCGTTTACAGTGCCTTTTAGAAGCAAGAATTAGATAAACAAGAAAGAACCTTAGAAACCATTTGGACTTTCACTTTCAGCAAACTTAGATCATTTTGTGGTGGGGAGCTGGGACAGGGGGCAGAATTAAGATGCAAGACTAATAATTTTTTAGAAGTCTAAAGTATTCTTCTCATTCTATTAATTTTACATATATTCATTCAAGAATATACATCAAATGCTATTGAATCTTTATATATTAGGGATATTATGGTAGTCAAAGAACATATATGAAATCTATTTAGGTATTAATAAAATAATCACACAAATAAATGTAAAATTGAACAAAAGCTATGAAGGGGAGAGAGAGTACCAACAAAATTTATCATGGTCTTAGAGGTTGGAGAAGTGTCTAAGGAAGTGATATTTGACTATGGGAGGAATTACATGATTATGTTTGCATTTAAAAAATTATTCAGATTGACTGTATTGGATAGGGGTCCAGAAAGAATGTGAGTGAAATAGTGAGAAGGATAGTCCAAGTGAGATATGACAGTAATTTGGACTGAGATTGAAAATGGAGAGGAGTTATTTAGAAGGTAAAATCGACAAGACCTGATGATTGGTTAAACACTGTCATAGTGGGAGAGAAAGAAATGTGTCAAGGATAATTTCAAGGCTTGAGCAGATAGGTGGATGATGGTGCCATTCACTGGGGTGAATAAGAGCCAAACTTGGCAGGGAGGAAAAAGATCATATGTTGGAATCTGGACATTCCAAATTTGAAAAACTGTTTTAATATCAGAGTAGAAATACCATTTAGTTATAAACAGACAACTAAAGCTGTAGTTCTGGATAGGATACTAATTAGCTATTTGGTCAAGCTGCCTAGAGATGAAGGGAATTTTCCCAGGCCAAACCACCTCATGAGTGACAGAGCTTAGATTAGAAACCAGATATCCTAATATACAGCAGCAAGCATTCTGGTATAATTCACAATTCACCATTCAAAGGTATTTTTTTTTAATCTTTCTCTAGCTTGTAGTCTCATAGTCTGTACTTATACTCACACTTTTTATCTCAACCCAAGGTGAATTTTTTTATAATTTGTTTTTAAGAGCAGTTTTGGATTCACAGCATAACTGAGTGGAAAGTACATAGTTTCCATATACTTGCCCACACTATTAACATCCTGCACCACAATGGTACATTTACAGTTGTTGAACCTGTAATGATATATCATTATCATTCAAAATTAATACTTTACATTAGGATTCAGTCTTGGCATTATATATTCTATGGGTTTAGGCAAATGTATAATGAAATATATTTGGCATTATAGTATTATAGAGAAGTGTTTCACTACTTTAAAGTTCTTTGAGCTCTACCTACTCATCTCTCTCTCCCTACTAACCCCTGGCGATCCCTGAACATTTTACAATTTCTATAGTTTTGCCCTTTCCAAAATGTCATATAGTTCAAATCATATTGTGTATAGCCTTTTCAGATTGGCTTTTTTCACTTAGTAATATGTGTTTAAAGTTCTTTCATATCTTTCCACGGCTTGATAGCTCATTTCTTTTTAGCGCTGAATAATGTTCTGTCATTTGGATGTACCATGGTTGATTTATCTATTCAGCTGCTGAAGAGCATCTTGGTTGTTCCAAATTTTGACAATTATGAATAAAGCTTCTGTAAACATCTATATGCTGGTTTTTGTGTGGACATGTTTTGAATTCCTTTTGATAAGTACCAAGAGATGCTATTGCTGGATGATATGGTATAGTAAGAGTATATTTAGTTTTATAAGAAACTGCTACACTGTCTTCCAAAGTTACTATACCATTTTGTATCCCTATTAGCAATGAATGAGAGTTCTTTTTTCTCCACATGCTTGCTAGCATTTCGTGTTGTCAGTGTTCTGGGCCTTGGTCATTCTAATAGGCATGAAGTCGTATCTCGTTTTAATTTGCATTTTTCTAATGACACATTTTTCTAATGACAGATGTGGGGCATCTTTTCATATATCTTTTTTGCCATCTGTACATATTCTTTGATGAAGTGACTATTAAGGTCTTTGGTCCATTTTTTAATCAGACTGTTTTCTTATTGTTGAGTTTTAAGGGTGAGTGTGTGTGTGTGTGTGTGTGTGTGTGTGTGTGTGTGTGTGTGTGTGTGTTTTAGGTAACAGCCCTTTATCAGATATGTCTTTTGCAAATACTTTCTTCCAGTTCATGGCTTGTCTTCTCATTTTCTTGACATAACCTTTTACATCAAGGTTCATTTTGATATAAAGTTTTATGTTCTGTGCTGTCTGGCTCCGTGTGCTGAAAAATACTTTGGAATTTGGAAATTCATGTTAAGAAGTAAAGTAGCTTTTGTGAATTCTGAAGTACTCCCTAGAGTGGCATTTCAAACTTGACATCTTAGTTTGCCCTTGAAGGCTCACATTATATGTGTCAGTACTCACCTCCTCAAAGGGAGTTTTATGCTCTTGACATTGGGAAGGTGTGGAGTTTTAGCCATGAAGTGACAGCTAAATATTGTCTGGATTCTGGGCCTCTTATTGGAAGGAATGTAAAACTTACTTTTACAAAAATTAAAATCTATTGCAAAAATGTAAGAGGCAATATTACTAGTGAAATGTGCATGTGATAAGGAGTAAAAAGATCTGGTTTCTAGTGTGAGTGCCAACATGTGGGAGCCAGTAATTTTGGTTAAATAAGTCTTACAAAGCCTATTTTATTATATAAAAATTGAAATAATATTAATTTAATATTAATACTACTACTACTAATATTAATTAGTAATATACATTTAAGTTTCTTCCATACCTTTTCATGGCTCGGCAGCTTATTTCTTATTAGTAATAGATAATATTAATGAATAATGTTAATCAAATTATGATGGCTAATTTTGTGTCAACTTAGCTAGGCTATGGTACCCAGTGTTTGGTCAAACAACAGTCTAAATGTTTCTGTGAAGGTATTTTTTAGATGTTATTATGGTTCAAATCAGTAAGCTTTGAGTGAAGCAGATTACTCTCCATAATGTGGGTGGGCTTTAATCAGTTAAGAGAAAAGGTTGAGGTCCTCTAAAGAAAGGGGAATTCTGCTTCTAATTGCCTTTAGACTTGAGACCACAACATCAACGTTTCCCTGGAGCTCTGGCCTGCTAGCCTGCCCTGCAGATTGTGGATTTGCCAGCCTCCAAAATTGTGTGAGCCAGTTTCTTAAGCTGAATAGATCTCTCTCTCTCTCTCTCTCCCCCGCTTCTTCTACTTCCCCCATATCCTCCCTATACCTATATTGCATTGGTTCTTTCTCTAAAAACTCTATTTCAACTGTTTAGTCACTATAAAAGTAGGATAAAATCAATTAATGAGTAACTGTGCTACATAAATTTCAGAGTACCACGTTGAAATATAAATGACGTAAAACACAGAGGCTGTCCTGTGTAATGAATTGATTATTTCCTTGTTCTTTATTGATACTTGTCTGTCACATTCCACCTTTAAAAATTGTTTCAAGGTTGAAGAGAAGATCTGGCAGTCAGAAATGAGCTCTGGAGGGTCAATGAAGATTTGGAATGAAGGTCAGCAAAATGTTGCAGTGTGCTGGATCACAGCAGTTTAAAGACGAGAGCATTGGTTATGTGTACAAGAATAGAGATAAAATAAAGGTTTCTAGATTTGGTAATTAAGAAGGAACAGATGACTGGTTATGAAACAGGTTCTGGAGACTGATGATAATAGATCTTCACAATATGGATAAATCCAAGGTTATACAATGTTTTTTTGAAGGCTGTGTTTTCAAAAAGTACACTGTAGAAAAAGAGTAAGCTCTAGGACTCAAACCTTATAGAGTTATCTCAGAAAGGATGTCATGCATCATCAGATGGCTAGGACAGTAAGCAAATCCTGTAGGTAAGAGGTCTATTTGTTAAAGAATAGAGAAGGCATTTTAAAGCTTTACTTCTTTGTTCAGATCCCCGTTCTATTACTTTTTAGGTGTATGTCCTTGGACAAGTTACTACATCTTTCTCTGCTTCCATTTTCTTCTGTGTCCATAATGGGAATATTAAGTACCTTCTTCATAGGGTTGCTATGAGGACTAATACTTACGAAGCACTTAGAACAATGACTTACTTGTAATATTCAATAAGTATTAGCTGTTATTATTGTTATCATCCTTGCTTACAGATGAAAAACGTGACATTCAAATAACTTATTGATATAGCAGTTACCAGCAAGTTAATCGGAGAGTCAAATCCTGAGACCAGGTTTTTAAAGAAAGTCAGTGGGAGATAAGTATTTCAAGAATAATTTGAATAATTTAGCTTGGATACCAAAATTGCCAGTTTTATCTCTGTTTAGCCTAAAGTTGTATCTAATTAGCAGTTCTCAATTTTTTGAATCTTCAACACTCTTAAAAATTATTGAGGATCCCAAAAGAGTTTATGTTTATGTGGGTTATATCTATCAGTATTTACCACATTAGAAATGAAAGCTGACAAACTTAAGAAAATTTATTTATTAATTCATTAAAAAATAAAAATAAACTTATTACAAGCTATCATAAATAACTTTTTTTAATGTAAAATCACTATTTTCAAAAACAAACTATTTAGTGAGAAACTAGAATTATTTTACATTTTTGCAAACCTCTACTATCTGGATTCTCTTATCTGCTTCCACATTCACATTCAATTTCCTACAGTATCACAAGTCCAAAGTACATGCATCTTCTTATTAATATAAAAGTAATTTTTTACTTGACAGACTCTCTAATAGTATCAGGGACCCCCATGATCCTCAGACTATACTTTGAGAAGCATTAATTTGATAAAATCATAGATTTGTGATTGGAAAGATACTAATTCTGCCAAAACTTACTTTAGAGGTTGAAACTGAATGGCCTAGAGCAAACCTTTCCAGGGAATAAACACTGAAATCAAACATTTGTTGCCTTGCATAAGATTAATGACTCCAGTTATATATTATTACAACAGATACTCACAGCTACCCCCAAATGTACATTGCTTTGTCTAATTATGAAATACTGTCTCTACAATGGTTCCCCTCTAAATTGTGTCTGAAAGAACTTAAGTGAAATAGAGATGGTACTCAATTGCTCAGAAGTAAGTTAATGAGTAAAAACATGTTCTTTAAATTCACAGGGAAGTGAGAAATATGTCATGTACTCACCTGTCCTCCTTCTTCTTGTCCTTCCAAGCTCATTGGTCCTCCTGAGCATTATATTAGTTTGCTTTGCAGTGGGAGTTAGGTAATTTCAGTGGCTTTTTCTGCATTTGATGGGGATAAGTAGGGTATTTGAAGAATAATTTCCACTTGATAACAGACCCAGTGATCTGTGAATAATTCAGTTCTCTTCTTATTTGTTAGATCTTTATACTTCTGAAGACTGGCTGGTATACTGACTGCATTTAGAAAAAGAAAATTATTTATAATTAACCCAGCAAAACACTAATGTTTTAGGTTGGTACATAGAAATATAGGTTTCATTTACTCTTACTTTTTTGACATTTATTGGCTAGCTACTATGTGAGACACAGTGATAGATTTGGATGGATGTCTAAAATTTATATATTTGAGGAGTTCAGGAGACAGGTATATAAGTAAATTATTTAAATATAAGTGAAAAATGTTGCGATAGAGACATGAACACAGTGCTTTGGTAGACAAGCAAGGCAGGCACTGATTCTACTTGGATGATTTGCAAAAAGTTACTGGAACTGAGTCCTGTAGGAGGTATGGGGATTCACGACAAGTGAGAGACACTATTGACAAAGGGTACAAAGTGGGTGATGCTTGGAGTTGTGAAAAAGCATGAGGTATGCAGACAATAATAAGTTACATGAGACTAGAATATAGGGTGCACATGAATGGAGGCTAAGGCAAGGCTGGAAAGGAAGGCTGTGATCACACTTAGGTCCTAGAAGCTGAAAAAAAAGATTTACACTTTATATTTTAAGCCGCAGAGAACCATCAGTGGGCTGTTTTCTGTTGAGGTTTTTATTTTAAAAAGATTTCTCTGGGTAGTGAATGGGCAGGAAGGGGAATGAATAAAGGAATGGAAATAATGGTCCAAGTGAGATGGTTTCCTTCATTAAGACAATCATTGTGAGAACAGGAGGGAGGCAGTGGAACAGAATCAAGAAGTATATGGAAACTAGAATCAACCATTGTTGAGATTCGATGTGAAGAACTAGAGTGACAGCCTGAAGGACAACTTATAAGAAACTGAATTGTTGAATCAAAATTAGAATGATTACTAACCAGATGTAGAAAACAGGAACAACCATAGAAGGTGGTAGACATGATACTATTTTATTTTATTTTTTGATACTGATTTTAAATATGCTGAATTTGACTGACTTGTGCCTTATCTAGGTGGCACTTGGAAATATGGATCTCAAAAGAGGTGGAGAAGATAGTGTTTCCTTCTAGAAATTTTTGTAACATGTTCAGTCTATGCTATATACGCCATTGATACAATTCATTTGCTGTCATTTCTATGGGTGTCTTGTGTTTTCAGCTAGAAATAAAATTTCCAAAGGCTTCCCAATATTTTGGATCTCCAGCAGTAAGCTTTTTTAAAAAAAATTTTTTTTATTAGTTTCAAGTATATAGTACATTGGTTACACATCTATATGATTAGTAAAATGATCCCCACAATTGCTCCCTCCCTCACCTGACCCTCCACCTAGCCAATGTATTAATGCTAATTGCATTTCCTTTGCAGTGCTTCCCATCCCTGTGACCATCCATTAGCTACTAATTTGTACTTCTGTAATTCTTTACCCCATTCTCCTGGTCTCTCAAACCCCGCTCCCCTCTGTCCGTCATCAATATTGTCCACTATATTTGTGAGTCTGTTTTTGATTAGTTTGTTCTTTTTACTCCTTAAATTCCACATATAATGAAATCAAATAGTGTTTATCTTTCTTTATGTGACTTAAATACCTTCTAGGTTCATCACAGCAATATCTTTTTCCATTCCTTTCCTTTTTCACATGTAGGGGTCTTGTCTTCTTATCCTTTCAGCTACTCTATCTTTTGGTTGGAGCATTTAATCCTTTTCCATTTCAGATACTTATCGATAGGAATGTTTTTGATATATGTTTTTTCTTCTTAAGGAAGTCCCTTCAACATTTCCTGTAATTCTGACTTGGTGGTGATAAATTCCTTTAGTTTATTGTTGTCTGAGAAGCTTTTTATTTATCTTTCAACTCTAAATGATAGCTTTGCTGGATAAATTATTCTTGGTTGTATATCCTGGGTCTTTATCTGTCCAATATTTTTTGCTAAGCCCTTCTGTACTGTATAGTTTCTTTTGAGAAATCAGCTGCTAGTCATATGGGTGTTCTCTTATATGTAATTGTTTTTCTCTTGCTGCTTTTAATACTATTTTTTGTATTTAACCTTTGGCATTTTAATTATGATGTGTCTTGGTGTGGGCCTCTTTGGATCTTTGATTTTTGGAATTCTCTGAGCTTCCTGAAGTTTTATGTCCATTTCCTTCACTAAGTTAGGGAAGTTTCCCATCATTATTTCTTCAAATAGCTGTTCAACATCTTGATTTTCTTCAGGTATGCCAATCAGATGAATATTTGGAGCCTTACTAGTGTCCCATATCCTCCTTAAATTATTTTTATAGTCTTGGCATCTTTTTTCTTGCCATTCTGATTGAGTGTCCTGATTGGCTTTCCTGTGTATATTTCTTTGTTCTATTTGCTATATTCATCTCAGATAATGTGTTCTCCATTTCAGACTGGTTCCCTTTAATAATTTCCATTTCCATTTTTATGTTTTTTTATCTCTTTGTTGAAGTCCTCACTGAATTTATCTACAAATCTCTAAAGTTCATTGAGCATTTTTATAACCAGTATTTTGAACTCTGTACCTGTTAGATTACTTGACTCCATTATATCTGGATCTCTGTTCTCTTCTCTCATATGGTTTTTGCTTCTTTGACTTCCCATTTTGGCTGCCTTTCCATGTCTGTTTCTATGTCCTAAGCAAAGCTCCTAAGTCTCCCCGTCTTACTAGTGTGGATTTGTGAAATAGGTATTCGGTGGCACAGTCCTGAGAGGGGTTCAACTGCACACCAAATTGTCACTGAGGGTTAATAGGATGATTGAACTTAATGATTTCAGTAAAAATCATTATTTCTAAACAGGTAAACTCTAAATCAACAAAAGTGTTAATTTATTATAACTAAAATGAAACAAAGATTGCCAACTTAAACACCTTAAAAGTAATGTTTTGGGAGTTTTACACTTCATAAGGAGAGAATACTAACTATTGATTGACTGAAGGATAAACTTACTGTACAGAGATAGTTATAAACTTAATGGACTGTACTAGATTTTTTGCTACTGCTATGATAATGACTTTGTTTAGTAAGTATTTTGTTTTATTTTCAGACTATATTTGTTTTCTGTCTCCTGTTCACATATAAACATCTATGATTATTTTTAAATTAAAAATCACTTTCTTTACTCTGTAACATATAGGTTTGTGTCAGAAACTTAAAAATCTAACTTGTGATCTGCTTTGGGGAACATAATTTTTAGGTGGTTCATATCTGATTAATATTTAACTTTGTTTAGATACTATTAATATTAAAGCAGAAATCGCTCAAGAAATCTTGTCAGATGAATGAGATGGTGTCATACCTCTTTTAAATAAAAATCCTGCTAAGGATTACACACCTGGGGAAAGGCTAGTGAGATTAAAATCTGTGACTCTTTCACCTCCCTTTGCTGTGTCAAGCATAAAAGGAAGAGGTACTGAGAAGCCTTGACAAGGAGAGTAAGAACTTTAATTGAGGGCAAGGAGGGCTCAAGCCCTATTTCATAATTATAGATGTTCTATCAGATATCTGAGGTGCAAATCCAAATACATCACAATTTACTAAACAGTAAAGCCTACTTAAATAAAAGACCATTTAATTCAAATAAATTTAAAAAGCCTTTTTTTTAGCCAGACACCTACACATTTTATTCTTGTGTCCCTGGAGAATCTAAGATTCTGAATGTGGAACTGAACCTTGCCATTTATTCCTTACTTCTATGTATGGATTCACATTTTTGCTTTTCAGCATAGAAGAGAGGTTCCTGATGACCAGCACTCTTGACTTCTAGTTATTATCACATATATTACTTTTATAGCTTCCATCCTGCTATTTCGATGAATAAGAAATATGATCACAGGGCAACTGGAGTTAATAACCAATTTTAAGAGGCTATTGCTTAAATGGTTTCTCAATTATGTTTCACTTGGTTCTTAGTGTTGATAAATTGAAAGCTTCCTTAACAATAGAGTTTGCATTATAAAGTTCAGTTGAAGTTTGAGGATTCTTGCTATCATTTAAGATTTAATAGCACTCAATTTTCCCTATTCATATTTTTGACATAGTGCTCCACATTTCATCTGTCATAGATACATTTCTACTAGGACCTCTCAGCCTAATGAACTCCACCTATTAAATTTTGTGGTATATTGTTCAATTGTTCTTTTATTTAGTAGGTCATTATTAATTTAATGAATCTGGTCCTAGTCCCATGGTGTCATAGTTGGAGGAAGGATTCAAATGTTCCTACAGTATTGATGAAGATTTTTTTGTCATGTGAATGCCACACAAACAGCTCTGCAGTCAGTATTTCTTGGTGGCCAAATATAAAGCCTCCTAATTAAGAGTATGTGATGCTATAATGAAAACATTATCAAACCAGCTGTACTGTGTGTACAGATTTTCTGTTTTTATTCATGTGTGTGCATCTATTATAAACATAGCACAAATAGAATATAAAAATAAGTTAACACTTACAGCCAAATCTGTTAAATTTAGTTCAACAAATTGTATGAAACCCTCCATCTGTTTGTGACATTATCCTCACAATGATAATAGGCAAGGCAGATTTGCTAGCTGAGTTTTATAGAGAGAATGGCTTGCTCAAAAAATATATAATAAGCTCCCCTAAATGAAGCCAAACTAAACAGCATTATTTTTTTTCTCTGTAGCTTTGAGTGTTGTGACATTACATTTACACAGATGTTATTTTTGATCTGTTGTGCCAAGAGACAATTTTGAAGCTCATTTATCAATAATTATTGCTTTAGCCAGTATGAATGTTCCGAAAGAGCAGACAAGTATGAGGAACAGATCTTTTGATTTCTTTAGTAATGGGTCATGAAATAGCAGTTTTCTGCCTTTTTTAGTTTTTCTCTATGCTTTTCTCTCGGCATTGCAAATACAATATTTATATTTTCAATAATACAGAAAGGTCACAAAGGTTTTTATCATGTAATGTTTTGTAAATGGAATAATATTCACATCATAGGATTATTATAGATAGTGTAAGACAAAGAAGTGCCTAGCATAAATGCTAATTTCTTAGCCGATGAAGAATTTTGCTTACATCCCAGCACCCACATCTTATTAGTGGTGATTGTCCGTTGTTGGGGACAGCTCAGAAATCTCATGACATGTCTTTATAGAAAGTTAAAATTCTTCTGACTATAGTTTTGTGAGCAATTCACTTAGCTCACAGATATATCCCTCATGATAATTTTTAAAACCGTTTTTATTTTAAATGAACAGTTAACTAGTTCCTATTATGTGTGAAACATCTGTGTGCTGGCTATGTAGGAGTCAAATATAGATGAATCACACAATCTGTATAGATTCAAATGTTTACTGAGAACTCTAGGCACACTGATTTCCCTTTCAATTTTTAAATATTTTGATTGTGTGTCTGAAAAAAATCTTAAAACCTGTCAAGAAGGCATATCTGTATGTCACACATCTAACATTATTCATTATTATCATCATCTTTTTATTTTTATTACCTTTAAAAAAATGGAATTAGAGGCATTACATAAGAACTGTGAAACAGAACAGGTTTCACTGTATGCTGTCTTCATAGTAAACCAATGTTCCCGAGCTCTCCAAATGTCAGGGCCGCATTTCCCTTTCACAGTAGAGTACTGATAAAACATCTGAGCATAACCGCAGGAAGGCTTGTCTTCAGGTTCTCATCCCCCACGTCTGGGAATTCCTGAGGAACATGTACATGTTCTCCAGATCCCACTCTGGGGGATGCTTGTATCTCAGTAACACAATTATAGACTCCAACATTTTACGAATTCTACCGACCGCAAGTAACTTAGGAAATTACAACACAGAGAAGTAGTTTAAACTGGACCCTGTTTACAATAAGTCCTAGAGTTCACAGGCCATGTTCCTCTACAGGATGCTCTACTCTGGTTTTTCTTCTTTTTTGCCCTAAACCAGTGGCCATTTCCTGAAATGGCCAGGGGACCTCTTGGTATATAAATTAGTAGACATTTGATAGACAAAGATATAAGAAGTATTTTAAGTGTGATGACACTTGCCATCTGACACATATAGTAAATAGAGAAAGATAGGACTGCAGTCAATGGAAGGCACATACTTCATCAGTGGAGGGCTCAGTAACTCAGATTCAGCTGATTATATATAACATGAGAAAACATGGTGCCAGTGTTCCCAACTTGTCTAGCTTTTTGAGAAACACTGGAAATCCACACTTCTATATGATAACTACTTATTAAAATGTTGTTGCTTTTTAATTTGTTAAATTACAATATTTTTAAAACAGTAATTCCACCCCCCTCTTTAATTCCACCCCGCCTTTAATTCCACCCCCCGCCATTCCACCCTTGACCTATGGATGTTGCTGTTTCTTCTTAAGAATTGAATCTCTGAAGGTGAGGTGTCTCCTCCCACACCCTTGCAGTGTGTACCTGGGGCTTGGCACACCCGGGGTATGGCCTGTGGCTCCACCTGGGGCGTGGACCCAGGACCTCTGTATGTAAAGCATACATGTTAAGTACTATGCTATGGAGCCACCCCAATAGTATGTATTTTAATTAAACATGTGTATAGGCTGGATCTGACCTAAGGCTGCCATCTTGCAACCTATGCAAAACCAAAAGTACAAAAGATCAATAGATTTTTTTTGTTTTTGTTTTTGACTTCCTAAGTTATCTACCTATAAATAGTATTTTTAGTCTCCTTTGGAGCAACAGGAGCAAAGAGCTGTGACATTATAATAGCATTTGTTCCTACTACATAGATAAATGGTAGTTTACCTGAAAATATTTAATTTGGTTATAGGAATTAGTTTGGAATAGCAGAAAGTTACATGAGGGATTTGGAATGAGATAGAACTAGGCTTAAACCCAGTTCTGACACTGAAGTCTAACTTGGTGTAAAAGACAAATTCTGTGACTCATCTTTCTCGTTTGTAAAATGGGAATAATAAAGCTTGGCTTGCAAGTTAGAATAAGACCAGCTAATTTGTTCAATGGCTTAGTCCGTAGTAAAGCCTTAAAAATATGACTTCCTTTCTACCTCCTACTTACTTGGTTTTTTAAATTAATTTTCACATTTACCTTAGTTCTAATGCCAGACTCTTAAGTTTTCTTTGTTTCAGTGTAGGTTTTGCAAATGTGTAGAAATAGGATGGCTACCTCACTGAGTTCCAATGAATTGCTAGTTTTATCAAATAGCAGACTGTCTGGTCTCTGGCCCAGGATTGGTTATAGCACTTCCCTGGTCCAATTTGTTATATTCCGAGTACTGAGTTAATCCATCTTGCTGTGCTCACTTATTATCTTTTTTTTTTCTTTTGCTTGTCATTATTTGTTCATATAAGCCAGTATGAAGCAGTCTTGAGAAAGCACAGGTTGGGTATCAGGAATGGTGTGTTCCAGTAGCAAAAGAGCTGTCATTAACTATATGCCATTGGGCAAGCCACCTGATTCTTAGGTGTTTAGTATCTCTTTTGTAAAATAGAATTAATAGTGTTTGCCCCGCTTAGCTCTCTGAGTTGTCATGAGATAATAGATAAAGGAAGTTCCACTGTACAAATGTAATGTGATTGAAAAATCAGGTCATCATTTTAAATGTTTAAGTAATAGAGTAGGGGTTCTCAAACTTTGCTATACATTATTACCACCCAGAGAGCTTTAAAAACTTCCCATGCCCAAACACAGCCATTGAATAGCCATTAAATCAGACCGGGGGATGGGGACGGGGGAGGGGCAACACCAGGCATTGATTTTTTTTTTTAACTCCCCAGGTGACCCAAGCACAGCCAAGTTTGGGAACCAATGCTTCAGTATCTAGCTCTTAGGAGAACCAGCAGTTATCAGCATATCTGAAAGTTTGTTTAGAATTGCAGAATATCAGGCCCAGTCTAAGCCTATTGATTTAGAATCTGCATTTTACCATGGTCTTTAGGCTATTCATTTGCATGTTAAAATTTGGAAGCACTGTTTTAGCAGTTATTTCACCTGTAGTCCAGGAAATCAAGAGATCTTAAGTGATTTTGTAGTCCAGGAAATCAAGAGATCTTAAGTGATTTTCCAAGGCTCACATTTCTAGTTAGTGAAACCAGGACTAAAATTCAGGTTTCTTGAATTTTAAACCTGTGCTTCTCTCACACTCTGGATGTGGACATTGTTATTCTCTATATAAGAAGAAAAGGTATGGATAAATTGTCAGTAGTGTGTACACTTTGATTCTACTTTGAGTCTTTTTTCAGATGTGGTTAGTGCATTTGCTGTAATCCATTTTATCTTCCCAGACCTATCACCTTTGAGAATAATGCTCATGAAATGGAGAAACTGACTGAAAACTGAAAACTGCAAAAATTTTGCTTTGAATATTTTTGGAGAGAGTGAAGTAGATGGCAACTTAATTGTGCTTGTTATTGAATTACTAAAATCTCTCACCCTCAAAGCACAGATTCTAATAAAAATTATTTATATAATAAGACATTTTTGCTTTTCATTAGCTGATGGATTAGCCTCAAAAGACATAGGTATGGGGTAAGAATAGTAATATGGAGCATGTTTAATAATTTTTTTCTTTTAGTAACTGATTTGTAGCTTTTAGGGAGGAAGAAAACCTGGGAATTTGAGGGTACAGGTTAGTTCTGTAAGTGGCTGACTGAAGATTCTCAAGACAGAACTTGTGTTGGGCATTGCTCTAACGTATCTAGCCAGAATATAAAGGAAGCTAGAGGAAAAAATGCAGGCTTGTTTGTTGTTGATCTGTCCAATCAAACACCACTTGGGTGTAGCAGATGTATACCCATGCATATTGAGATGTGCTATTTGAAATTTCCTGGGGCAGTACTTGTTAGAGAGAAGCAGTGTGTAGGAATCATCAGGCTTCTTAGTAATCTGTACCTAGTTCTCTCCTCCTCTCTGTACCTGCTGTGCCACTGATTATACTGTAAGTAATGGCAGCTCTGCCTCGGAAAGTTATGGATATGCTACAGATGGGGACAACCCATCTGTGAAGGTGTGTGAATTTCAAATTGCTAGTTGTAGCTTTTTGCAAGAGAGCCATGGGGAACAGGAGGGAGAGAACCCCAGTAGGAGTGACACCTAAAGCTACAATGATTTCTGACAATTAACCTCCAGTTTTTCACATCAGCTATTATGTGTGTTCCTAGGATCATAGACAAAATGATTGCTTTGCTGTATGGAAAATCTGGCACTATAAAACTATTTAATTTTCCTCACATGATATTATAATACCTCTGGTAGCAAGCACTATTTGTAGCCAAAGCTTCTCTCTCTTTCTTCTCCTTCTTATTGTTTTTTTTTTTTTATTTGATGTCTCTTCCTTTTATTCATTAATTGCCAAGGGGCTTCAGCCTTAAGTGAGGATAGTGAATAAAATGATAATAGCAGAAGGCCTCAAAGCTTTCTGTT